>SJYC01044123.1:0-65786 GCA_006408675.1 Madoqua kirkii | reverse complement strand
TGCTGGGAGAAATATCAGTAACCTCATATATGCAGATGACACCACCCTTATGGCAGAAAGTGAAGAGGACCTAAAAATCCTCTTGATGAAAGTGAAAGAGAAGAGCAAAAAAGTTGGCTTAAAGCTCAACATTCAGAAAACAAAGATCATGGCATCTGGTCCTATCACTTCATGGCAAATAGATGGGGAAACAGTGGAAACAGTGTCAGACTTTATTTTGGGGGGCTCCAAAATCACTGCAGATGGTGACTGCAGCCATGAAATTAAAAGACGCTTACTCCTTGGAAGAAAAGTTATGACCAACCTAGATGGCATATTGAAAAGCAGACACATTACTTTCCTGACTAAGGTCCATCTAGTCAAGGCTATGGTTTTTCCAGTAGTCATGTATGGATGTGAGAGTTGGACTGTGGAGAAAGCTGAGTGCCAAAGAATTGAAGCTTTTGAACTGTGGTTTTGGAGAAGACTCTTGAGAGTCCCTTGGACTGCAAGGAGATCCAACCAGTCCATTCTGATGGAGATCAGCCCCAGGTGTTCCTTGGAAGGAATGATACTAAAGCTGAAACTTGAGTACTTTGGCCACCTCATGCAAAGAGTTGACTCATTGGAAAAGATTCTCATGGTGGGAGGGGTTGGGGGCAGGATGAGAAGGGGACAACCGAGGATGAGATGGCTGGATGGCATCACTGACTCGATGGACGTGAGTCTGAGTGAACTCCGGGAGTTGGTGATGGACGGGAGGCCTGGCACACTGCAGTTCATGGGGTCACAAAGAGTCGGACACAACTGAACTGAACTGAATGAGAAGAAGGGAACACATAACTTTTATAGGTTAAATCAGAATGAAACATAAACTTTCATGGCTTTATTCCCTGAATAGGAATAAGATAGTGTTGAGTCAAGGGTTTATTTAAGAAAAAACAATGGGCAGGAAGACGGATCAGAAAAGCATATACTTTGAAGCAATTTTTAAAGTTAGATAATAGTAGGTAGTTTTTGATCTATTCAAAATATGTTTAGAGCTGTATGGGTTCATAGAACATTTTAAGATCCGTATAGAATCCTTCTGGATTTTAAAAGTTTGGTCAAGAAATTTTTGAAAAGGAAGATCATATCTTGTAATATACTTTTAATACAAAAGCCCCATGAGATTGGTGTACTACCCTATAGCTGAACAGGACAAAGTCGGTCCAATCAGATCTTAGTGTCTAAGTCAGAATCCTGAGGAAGGAGGTACTACAGTCTATGGGAAAGGGAAGAGTCGTTTTTAAAAAATATTTATTAGGCTGCACTGGGTCTTAGTTGTGGCATGCAGGATCTTTAGCTGCAGCATGTGGTATCTAGTTCCCTGACCAGGGATCGAACCTGGCCCCCCCTGCACAGGGAGTGTGGAGTCTTAGCTACTGAGCCACCAGGGAAGTCCTCAGGGAAGAGTATTTAATAAAATGTGGGAGAATCATTAATTTGCTATTTGAAACAAAATGTATTTATGTACTCACATCATACCATATACCCAAATAGATTCTAGGTAAATTAAATTAAAAAGGAATATGAAAAGGTAAACCGTAAATCAGTATAATACTTTTGGAAAACAACATAGCAACACAGAGCAAAATTCTTAGAAATGTGCTTTGCTTCCAGTCTCAGTTCAGTTCCGTTCAGTCGCTCAGTCATGTCCAGTTCTTTGAGACCCCATGAATTGCAGCACGCCAGGCCTCCCTGTCCATTACCAACTCCTGGGGTTCACTCAGACTCATGTCCATCGAGTCAGTGATGCCATCCAGTCATCTCATCCTCGGTCTAATTACCTAATAATTCCACTTTCAAGTGCCAACCCTAAAGAAATAATCCCAATGAAGAAAAATGTGGTGTTTTATTTTCTTGAACATTATTTACAATAGCACAATGTATAAAAACAGCCTGTGTGCCCAACCAAAGGAATGTGTCTAAATAAAGAGTGATCTTACAATGAAATAGGTTCAGCCATCAGAATAATGGAACTCTCAGAATATAGGGCTTTTATGAAATGAAAGCTTGAGAAAGCCAAATTCAAAATTGAAAATACAGGGTAATTTATAACCGGGTTAAAAAAAATCACACCAGTAAAAGAAGTCACTTTTAGCGGTGACTTTTTTATCTTCTTCTGTTTTTCAGTAGTTTCCAATTTTTAAAATACTTAGCATGTAATAGTTTTGTAATTCATTATTTCAGGCAACACTCTTTTGTGCACTTACTGTATGCCAGGCACTGTATTAGGCACTAGGGGGTAATAGCAGTTAAAAGTGAGAGACAGAGCCCTTGTTTCATAGTTGGTGGAAGAAAGACATTAACCATTATTTAGCCAACTGCTTGTGCTACTAGGGATACGAGCAGGGTGCCAATAGTCATTAGGAGAGGTTACTTACAGGGTGGCAAGGAAAGACATCTGAGAAGGTGCCACAGGAACCAGAAGGATGCGAAGTAACCTGCTATCCAGTCATGGAACAGCATGTCAGGAAGATGGAACAGCAAATTGTTAAAGAGGTGGCTAGGAATAACTTTGGCTGTTTGTATAATGGGACAATAATTAAGGCATGTTTAAATTTTTCTCCTCACAGCTAATATTTCTTTTTCATTTGTCATAGAGTCTGGCCATAACCATGCAGAGTGGGTAGGATTCTATAATGCCTTTCACGTGTAAAGTGTACCCTGGCCATGTTATTGAAACTTTCAAGTTTGCAAGGACTTGTGCCACATACCAAGCTAGAAGGATGGTTGAAAGCTGGCAGAGACACATCACTGTGCTTGAGTATCTGTTTGTCATCTATGGTTTAAGGATTTTCCAGTAATATTTTTACCTATTAAAATACTGATGCTGGGACATGAGGTTAGGGACTGGGCCTGTATGTAATTATAATGGTCAGCATCTAGTGGATGAGCTTCTTCCCACATGCCTCCATGCAGTCTCGCCATTATCCGAATCTCTACTTTCTGGAAGGAAAGACAGCCGTGCAGCCTGAGCCAGATTTGAAGCTGACTCTCACTGAATCCCACCCCCAGCTCTGCCCCTTTAAGGACAGGAGGCTCCCCGGCTATCTGTCTTGGTTCAGTAGCAGAAAAGCCTGTATCTGGGTTTGATAAATTCTCCAGAGCGAACAGACCCTGGGCTGAGCCAGGCCCTGGGTGTGGCGTGGGGACAAGTCATCAGTCTCTGGGAAGTAAACAGGAGTGTGCTCACAGCTTATAAATCTCTGTCACATTCCCCAGTTGGGCTGGGCGGGTGGCGGGAACCCTTTGGGTTTTTTAGCCAGTACTGATGATGCCAGGAAAACACACCAGGCATCGGGAGGAAAAGTAGAGCCTGGTCCTTAACTGCCCTTTCCTTCTAGGAGAAGGGCTGGATACTGCTCAAAACCTCTGGGTGTGAAAGGCCCCAGGGAGATGAGCCTCAATCTAAGATGGGTCAGGACGACGGTGCCTTTGGAGGGAGAGCAGGACAGAGCAGGCAGCTTGCCGGGGCTAGTTTCTGCTCTCAGCTTTCCCCCTCCCTGGTGGACCCTGGTGGTCCATGGTCCAGCCTTCCCACTCTCAGCAGCCTCACCCAGATGTCCTGAGATCAGAGGGGCTGCCTCTAGGTCATCTACAACCAAGTTCAGAGGTCCACAGGGCAAGGTGGAAGCTTCAACTTGGCGTGCTGTTTCCCTGGGCAACAGCAATGACCCAAGGCCCGGAGCTTAAGGAGCTAATCAGTGGCTGTGGCAAGAATGAACCTGGCCCCCATCCCCAGTAGCAGCACGTCTGTCAACTGCTGGGTTCTAGGGGAGGCCTTGTCCTTCCTCTCTCACAGCCTGAGAAGCCGTGGAGGTGGAGCATGTACATCAGAAGGCCAGCGGCCGGATCTTTAAATAAACTCTGAGAGCCCAGTGACCAGGAAGAGCACCCATGCCCGCAAAGAGAATCCCTGCTTTGGCAAGTCAACCGTGGGTCTGTTTTCCTCCCACTGTTTTCATGGGAGAGAACCCCAGCCCTGGCCAGTGAGAGCCTGAAATGCCCACAGAGGCTTTGACCAAACATTCAGAGGCGCGGGACCCGGGAAGATGTCTCTGAGGCTGTGACCGAGGTTGAAGGAGAACCATGACTCACCACAGTCACCGACTCATCGGTGGCAGAACTGGGACTAGATGGAGGTGCCCCTGTTTCTACCGTGATGCCAACTGTCTGGAGTGAGTTTCTGGAACCTAAACAATCGCACTCTTCTTCCTGCTTTCCCTGGATGTTTTCTTCCTTGCACCATGGAAGGTGCTCAGAATTGAAGGAGGGCTGCCTTCTCACCCTAGGATCTGTAATTTCAGCTTTACCTCCCTTGATAGGTCCAGAAAAGCCTCAGGGGTTGGAATCAGTGTTCCATGACCTTGTGCTTCCCAATCATCCCTCCATCACAGTGGAAAATGATATTTGCCAAACTCCCTGGAGAGATGCAGATTCCCCCACAAGAAGCTGAGAACCCAGACTGGAGAATGCCACAGAACGAGACAAGTTCAGTTCCCATCAGTGAGGTCCACCTGCATGTAATTGAGTGGGTAGTATTTCCTGGCTCACAGCTGAGTGGACTAGCTAGGGGGTCTGGCCTCCTCCAGGCCTAAAGAGATGGGAAACCCTCACCCTTGAAATTGGTTGTTGTTGCCTGTGGGAGGGTTCTGCCACAGCCGAGAGAGACAGTGTAGTTATGGAGGTTGAGTTAATACAGGACCAGTGAGTATGGTTAATAGGTTAATGTGTATCACATCAAAGAGGTACACATAATCTGCAGAATTTCTGAAATTTATGTGACCAAAAAAACCCCCTCCATTTGTCCCCATGTGAGCATCTCATGAGATGAGCATTATGTGGACTTCACTTTGGCAGTGCTTTCTAAGTGCGTTAATTGGGAGATCTGACTTTATTTCTCTATAACTGAACTGGTAAACTTCCCTCTCTGTGGTGGCAGGGAATGGACCCAAAGCAGTGCCATCTTTCCTAGTTTTAACTGTGGTCTATTCAGGAGTTGAGCACTGGCCTTTTAAGACTGTCTGCTTCTTCCACCATTTCTGGAGTCTTTCTCAAATGTGTGCCATCTCCCAAATTTACCTGGGTTCCTATAACCTAGCATCTCCCCTTTGAAATTCAGTCTTTTCTCATCTCCATCATGTCCTGCAACTCTTGTGGGTTTGGTATGGGATGTCCAAGACAACCTGGTCAACTGGGCCTGGGTGGGAATTAGAAAATAAAATGCATGAACTTCAGGGATCCGTAAAGCCAGTTCCTGATCTTACTGCAACAGGGAGTCAGATGGACTTGGGACAGGACTTCACAAGGGCCACATGGAACCCAGTGCCCACTTTCCAGAGGTCATTCCTGCTTCTCTGTTCGTTGCCCACTCTTAAATCACTGAACTTGATTCTGTTTCAACCTGCATCCCTTCATTCACTAAGGGCTGTACTCCATGCCAGGTGCTAGATACAAAAATGAAAAGATGGAGCTCTTGCGCTTGAGTGGCTTTGACTGTCCAGCAGAGAGTCAGACTCACAATGTGATAAACTTGACAATGGAATTGGGGAAAGATGACATGGCTCTTTCTGGAGAAATCAGGGAAGGGTTCACAGAGGAGGTGACCTTGAGCCCCTAGAGAATAAGAACTGTCTCGATTTGTGGGCTAGTTAGTGGAGGTTTCCTAAGCAGGAGTGCAGAGGCATAGATAACTTGAGGGATAATTGAAGGAGCCCCGTGTGGAGGAGGGGATCAATCAGGAAAGTTCAGGATGAGTAATAGTCATAAAGATTCATATGCTGTGGTTACTGTGTGTCAGGTGCTATATCAAATGCTTTACATCTATTATCTGATTTTACTTTTAAAATATTTGGCTTTGCCCGGTCTTAGTTGTGGATGTGGGATCTAGTTCCCTGACCAGGGATCAAACCGGGCCCCCCAACCCCTGCACTGGGAGCACAGAGTCTTAGCCACTGGGCCAACAAGGAAGTTCCTATTAACCTTTCATCTTCAAAGACGTCACTGTTCCTGTTGTGTGAATGAGGAGGGGGGGTTGCTGAGGCAGCTGCATTGACGCCGGCGAGGCCCTGCAGTCAGATGGGGCAGTCAGGATGCTGTCCCAGTGCTGCTTGGTTCTGAAGCCCAGGATGCCAGATCCTGCAGCGTGTTTGGGGCGGGGGGGAGCCCTGGAGCCAGTGCCACCAGTGGGAAGAGCACCCTCCTCCAGCTCTGACCCCGCCTCTGCTTACCATCCTCCCTGCAGCCTGTCTGGGCATGTTCTCTGCCTTCTCCTGGGCTCCTGGCACAGGGGGATAACAGCATTTGACTTGGGGTGGAGCAGAGGACCGGGTGCCAAGTCAAACAGAGTCATGGGAACCTCAGGTTGCTTCTCCAGAGTCCGTGGTAGAACTGCCCTGTTGTCACTCCGGCTTGGGAGTTTTCTCGGTAGCGCTAGGTAGCATCCAAATTACTACTGTCGAGTCCTTTAGGAAGCCATTCTGCTTTGACTTGGCTCCGCAGCTCCCCTCCTTGCCCCACTCTAAGAGGTTTAAAAACAGTGGTAGAATGGAGAGACAGGGACTGAGAGAGCTGGAGAGAACTAGGGTTGAAGCCTGGTGGGCTCGCCATCAACACCCCCAGGAGTTCCCTGCTTCACACAGAAAGAGGAGGCAGCTTGGCCTCTGGCAGCATAAGCTTTACGGAACTGACCCACTTCAGAGCACCTGTCACCCTGAGAGTGGATGCTCCTGGGCAGTGCGTGGTAGGCTCCAGAAAGCGTAGCTTTCCAGTGTCCCGGGGAATCACTTTATAAACAGTGTGTTAACCATTTTGGAGAGAGCTGTTTTGTGAACGTCCATCTGGAGGTGCGAAACTGGCAGCAGTCTGCTGAGGGAATCCCTGAGAACTTGAGCTGGCTGCCCAAAGTAGAGCTCGCACTTTGGTGTTTGAAGGTGGTGTGAAAAGGATGGAGGGTGGGCAGTGGGGGTCTTGGCAGACTCTGGGACCCAATGCTATTTTCATCCTTTGTACTCCTCCACACTCCTTGTCTGTTTTCTCTCCAAATGCATCAAGTTGTCAACTGTTACCTTTGCATCTTGGTTTGCCTTGAGCTCCTCTCAAGATGAGGGTTCCAGAATTTTCTCCTATAAAGGGCCAGGTACAACTTTAGGCTTTTTGGATTACACAGTCTGTGTTGTAACTCCTCATCTCTGCTGCTGTAGCAGGAAAGGAACCACAGACTGTGTGTAAACTAAAGACTGTGGCAATGTGTTCCAATAAAACTTTATTCACAAAAATGGGTGGTGGGCCACATTGGGTCCATGAGCCATAGTCTGTTGACCTCTGTTCTTGTTTTTAATTTCCTCCTTTTCCCCTCTGTTTTGAATCTTAAGAATGGAAGTGAATTATGAAAAAGGCAAGTTGCTGATCAGTGTTACCACTTTGGGACTTGCCTCATTTTTAACATTTCAGAAAGTACACTTTGTCTTTATAGGTTAGGTTATTTAAATCGAAAACAGCTGTGAAGGCAAGACTCCTCTCTGAGCCTGTGTGTGTCTGCTGCCATGAAACTAATAAACAAAAAGAGAGTACATTAAAAATTAGATACAGAGCTTAGTGGCAGAATAATTCAGGAAGAACTTTGCAACATACAGTGCCAGGCATGGTGTAATGAATGCTTCTTGCTGGAATGAACATGTATCATCTAGAGGTGATTCTCTATTGCACATGGATTCTGTACATATGCATGTAGGCAGTAACATGGATACAGTTCCTCAATAGGAAGGCCTCAGAGTCCTCCTACATCTTTCTGCTCCAACTCGGACCTGACCCATGTCAAAGGGAGGCCGTGTGATCGAGAGTGACACACTGACCAAGGAGCTCTGGTCATTTATTCATCTGGTCTTAATCACTACCCCCCATCCCCCCACACACTTCTAGCTGTTTCTGTGCTACATCTGGGTTTCTCCAGGCCATTGTTGGGTGGTCTTTAGGGAATGACAGGGAAGCCTAGTATGCTCCGTTCCTTGGGGTCACAGAGCTGGACGTGACTGAGCGACTAAACAAGAAGAATGGGGACGAGCTGGCCCCTAAGGTCTGAGGGATGCCTGTGCCTGTGAAGGGTGTTGATGTCTCAGGGGTTCACTAACATTCTGCCAAGAGCCTGTGTTTTTATTTATGTTGGAGTAGAGTCACTTTACAATGTTCCTTAGTTACATTAGTTCCTTCTGTACAGCAAAATGGATCAGGTATATGTATACATATATCCACTCTCTTTTGGAGTTCCTTCCCATTTAGGTCAGAGCAGAGTCCCTGTGGTATACAGTTAGTGCTCATTAGTTATCTAGTTTATATACAGTATTAATAGTGTATATATGTTGATCCAAACCTCCCAAAGCATCTCTTTTCCTGCTTGGTGTGTATACATTGGTTCCCTATTTCTGTTTTGCAAAGAAGAGAATCTATACCATCTTTATAGATTTCACATATATGTGTTAATATGACATTTCTCATGTGTGTGAAGGAAAGAGGAGGGAGACAAGGAAGTCACAGCGAGACCTGAGTGTAACTTGGGAACTTTGTGCACCATTCTTTACATTTTTTTTTAATTGGAGGGATAACTGCTTTACAAATGTGGATCACCCTAGTTATACAGTGTTTCCCCGCCTGTCATCACAGGTCACCAGGCACTTATAATGTGTCCACAAGTCAGTTTGTATTCCTGCCCTACAAATAGGTTCATCTGTACCTTTTTCTAAATCCCACATATATGCATTAATATGATTTTTATGGCTGAATAATATTCCATTATATATATTTGTAACACACCTTTATCCGTTAAAAAATGGCCCTTTTCCCCCCCTAACTCTGGGGGACCACAGATGAATCAGGTAGTTCCTGAGAGCCCAGGCAGACAGTTTGAAGAGAGAGATGCAAGTGTCTGTCTGTCCTTTCTTTTCTTTACAATCCCACTATATAACCCAAGTTGGAGTCTCAGGCAGTGTGGGTTGTTTTTCAAGGCTGAAGAGCTCCACTGTGCTCACAGACACAAGGAAGAAGTCTTCAGGGTAAAGTGGATGGACGTGCAGGGGTGAGGACCAAGGGAGGAGAGGTGAAGAGAGGAGGGAAAGGCTGAAATGAAAGACATTGCTGCTTTAACCAGCCTGTGTGCTTCCAGAAAGGGCCAGTGGAGGAGGGAGCAAGCATCCTGTCCACTGCCCACCGAGGTGGTCAAGCCCCGGAACCAGCCACTTGGAGGTTGTCTGTGGGTCCCCAACCTGCAGGTGGGAGTCTAACCCATGCATACACCCATGTATAGAAATCTGCCACTCCAGCCTGTTCCCAGCGGTATTTTTCTTGGTGAGAATGTTGGAAGGACTGAATTTCCATGTACTACACAAGATGAAGTCTGAACCTCTGTTATAAATCTCTGGTCAGGGAGAAGCCCATTGGACCAGGGTCTGCATGGCATGAGAAGAGCCTCTCCTGCCACTGCTGGACAGAGCGGGCTGGTCTCACAGACTGAGAGGGGTAATGGGGGACCTGCTCTCTCAGGAGGAGAGAACAGAGAGAGTAGAGTGTTCAGGGAAGGAAGAGGGAAGCATTGCCTGAATAAGGGTCCTGAGGCCCCAGGAAGGCAGACTTACCAAACGTGGTGATGCTAAAATGGGGGTTGCAGGTGGCCTCTTTGCTTCCCCATGGGTGATGTGTTCAGTGGTTCCAGGGGTGCCCAGAAGCTCTCCCCAGAAGGGGACACACTGAGTGCACAACGTGTGTTACCAACCAGGGTTCTTGGCCTCCTTAATCAATAGAAACTGATCCGAGGCCTGGCGAGAAGCTGGGAGGGAGAACAGACAGCTTCCCTTGCTTGCCTGCTCCTCATGGTGGTTGTGATTTGTATTTTCCTGATGATTAGTGATGTCCAGCACCTTCCACTACCAGCTGGCCACCTGTATGTCTTCTTTGGAGAAACACCTGTTGAGGTCCTTTGCCCAAGAGGGTCTGGAGAAACTCATGGACCATTGCAGTGTCCATAGCCAGGACTGGTGTCTTTTTTAATGCTTCAACAAAATGTATTAATATTTTCACTTATAAACATACAAATTGCATATGCAGGGACATATTGTTGTGTCCATATTCTGTGGACACAACAGAATACTAGAGACAGGCAAGCAATCAGAAGGAGGTATGCAGAGATGCATGGGTGGGCAAGATTCCTCCTGGGTCCCCTGGTGGATCATAGTTCTAAAGTCACTTTTGTCCACGGAGAGATGCCAATTTTTTTGTTGGGGCAGGGGAGAGGGATGTCTTATGTGGTCACGATGCTAATATCATTCTTCAGCCTTCTTATAACAGTATTTGTTGTTTTCTGTGTGTGGTTATATATAATACAATTACTATATTATTTGATATTTATCACATAATTATTCTAGATGATATATAATATGTATTTTTGCACATGTGGGAGTGTTTCTATCAGATGAAGCCTCAGAATGACTAGATCAAGGCTATATGCAGCTTTCATTTTGATACAGCTAGATTGTCCTTTATAGAAGTTTACTCTCCACCTGCAGTAGGAATGCCTATTTCCCCAAATATGGACTCTCACTTTACCAAAGGGTAAAGTCAAAATTTCTTTTTGTTGAAAGAAATCAATCCATTGTGAATCTACTTTGCATTTACCTTATTAAGAGTAGGGTTAAGCTTTTCCTATGTTCCTGTAGACCATCCATATTCTCTGTGCATTTTTCTGTTTTAGGTTTTGTTCTTTTGGGTCACTAGAGCTGTCCTTTTTGCTAGAGTGACAAAATTTAGAATTTTTTTCCCTGTAAGAAACCAAAGGGGCTTAGGTAAGAAAGAACTCAATTTTTCAAAAGAGGCACTCACCTGAAGTCCATCCCACAGCAACTAGAAAGATTTCCAGAATGAGGGTATTTGCACCTTGGTGCCAGCAAAGCTCTTTGGTGGAAATATGCTGAAGGCCCTCTGTGAAACAAGTTTCCCTAGGCGATCCTCAAGCTTTGGCTTTCCTGAAAAATGTTCTAGACAGATTTGAACTGTACAGGTGAAAGAGCACAAGGTGAAGATGACTGCTCCAGCAGGGGAGAGACAGGATGCAAATGGATAAGCACCTAAGACAAACCATGGAGCATCTTTTTACAGCAAAATCATCTAGGCACCCAACACAGAAAGCAAAAGCGGGGCTCTGCAGTGCGGTCCACAGGCGGGAAGCAAGAAAGGGGTATGAGGGCTGGCCTTGTTCCGGGGCCAGGCCGTTAGTGACAGGCCTGTGCCTCAGGGGCTGGCAACCCCAGGAAGCTTACCTGGGGAGGTTTCTGAAACTTACTTGCCTCTCTCTTCCCCTCCCCGTGCCCCTCCCTCCCACCTCGCGTTTCCTCCCCAGCTCATGTGTTCCTCGGTGCAGAAGGCCCTGTTTGAGGAGGAGGATCACGTCAAGAAGCTGCAGCAGAAGGTCGCTACCCTGGAGAAGCGGAACAAGCAGCTTCGGGAGCGGGTGAAGAAGGTCAAGCGGTCCCTGCGGCAGGCGCGGAAGAACGGCCGCCACCTGGAGCTGCTGAACCGCAAGCTGAGCGAGAAGCTGGCGGCAGCGGCGGGCGCGCTCCCGCACATCAACGCGCTGGGCCGCGAGCCCGCGGGTGCCCCCTACCTGCGGGGCTAGCGGGCATGGAGCGCCGGCCTCCCCTGGTCCCAGGCGGGGCCCCTTCCAGGGAGTGGAAAGGGAGGCGGGACGTGTACACTCACATAGCTCAAGAACCCTCGTAGATGACGTTTTTACTCTGTATTTGGTAGCGGCTACTGGGTTTACAGGGCAAGTCTCCTGTCTCCTTGGCTGCCTGATTCCTGCCATCCCGTGTGCCTGGGCCCTGACCCTGGCATCGAGGAGCAGCTGGGAAGTGCACTTATTAGGGAAAGAACATTTCAGAATCTCTCTAGGGGCACAAGGACTCAAGGGGTTCGGCCTCCATTTTCAAGGAAAGGCAGTGTGGCAGGACCACCCTGAGCTTGGAGGAGGGTTAAGAAGCAAGCGGTGGCAACTTCTGGTGTCATTAAGACTTAATGAGCCCATCACAGGTCAGGGAATGGAACTGTAATTGAGCAGGGTGAATAATATCTGCTGTCCAACAGCAGCTGCCCAGCATGCCAGGGGACTCCCGTGGGCCACTTTAACCTAAGGGGGAACTGCCCTTATGGGCCTGTCGTGTTTCATCACAGCACATTTCTAAGTTGGAAGAGCCTGAACTTCCACAGCTAAATCTGAACTTACTATTTGCTCGGTGCTTGGTTCCAACTTCTCTGAATTCGAGGTGAGCTGACCCAACATGCTGTGAACTTCTGTTGTGCAAAGACATTTCTTTACCTTCTGGGGCCTGGGGACCTTGCCTTGTTACCGTCTGTGCTCTGCTCATGAAAGGGCTTACTGCAGGCCTCCCGATCTTGGCTGCTTTACACAAATGCTTTTCCCCCACCTGGACTGTCCAGACAGACCCCAGCGGTAGTGCTTGTGTGCTGGCCCACTTCTCACCGCGGTAGATTCTGTGTATGATCACTTCACCTTCTTTGCGAAGAAACCTTTAGAGAGAGAGGTATTGAGAATATCTTTTACTTACTATTTGCAGTGCTAACACTTGAGCCCTTGACTTACCCACATGTGATCAGATGCCAAGTGTGTAATTAAGTAGTCACCCAGCCCTTGGTTACCCTCTGCTAACGATCCTGTCGACTAACCACTTTCCCTTCCCTGCCCCGTAACCTTCCCAGATACAGGAGGGCCTGATAATGCCATCCTCTCCACTGGAAATGCTCAGATTTCCACCCACTGCCTTTAGAAAAATCATGTCCTTCTTGCTCTTGAAGACTGGGGAATGAGCCTTGTGTCCCTTGGTGGCAGGCGACGGCCTCAAGGGAGAAGCTGGTGCCCTGGTCCGCACAGCAGGGGCTTCTCAAGGGCCCGTCACTGCCTGCACGTTATTAGTCGCAGTCTTCACAGTCTGGTACAACAGGAGGTGCGTCTTCCGGTTGCTTCTTCCCAGGGGCGTTCCATTCTGCAGTTTCACTGCCACCCACGGGTGATTTACAGCCAGCGTCTGGAGCACTGTGGAAGCTGGGTCTCTTCAGATGCGTTATGTTCTGCCTTTTCAATAAAGATGAGCAGTAGTTCAGCCACAGCAGCAAAGTGATGTGTGCTTCTTCTGGAGCAGGGAGACTGCGGGATTTCCATGCTCTGGGGTGAGCATCTGCGGGTCATACCTGGGAGAAAGGGGGGACTGAGCCCAGTGCACCTCTGCTGTCTCCTGGGTTCCCATCTTCCCACACACTTGCAGACGAGCCATGTGATCCTGGCCTCACTTCAAGAGGGACACGCAGCTCCATTAATCAGTGCCTTCAAAAGTGCACTCTGATCTGTGCCGCTGGGAACTCCCCAAGTCCCCATTATCTGCCACGCTGTCATCTTACAGCCCCCCTCACCACTGGCTCATTGCATGAGTAGAAACTGTTCATGCAGGAAAAAACCCAAGAACTGCTCAGAACTTCACACACTTTAGCCAGCCTATCACAGCACGGCCTCTGAGCCTTGGGGTTTGGTTCCACTTGGTGTGATTTTGTCAGTTATATAATAAGCAGGAGGCCAATAGATTGTAGCATCTTTTAAACCCATGTTCCCAGGAGTCACAGACTCATGGCATATGGCCCATACCTGGTGTTGGGGTGAGGCTGTGTCTGAAGGTAACCCTCACTGGACTATGGGTTGGGGCCACTGTCGCACACCATCCCTACATTCCCACACCCCCACACTCCTCACCGTCCTTGTTTATTTAAACACATATCACACATTTGTGCTACCTGCCTAACAGCAGAAGTTAACAGGGATTCCTGCTTCGGTAGTGCAAGTCTCCATCTATCACATGACTACAGATCAGTTGTTAGCTCAGCAATGTCCATATTCTCTGATGATTTGGGCTCTTGCACACATATCTCATTTAATATTGATAATTTCATCAATAGTGATTCTGATCATCATTCTCCAGGAGGAATCTGGGGCTTCACGAGATTCCATTGCCAAGGGTACACAATAGGACAGGTGGCCTGTCAAGGCTCCAAGTCCATCTTTCTTTATATGTGTTCACCTGCAGGATGGGGATGGCTTCACTCCTGCCATAAAGGCTGTCAAGAGGGCTGAAATTACTCCTAAAGATGCTCAGCATGATGCCTGAGAGCCCATATGCACTCAATAGGTCTAATACAAATCTTTACTGTGAGTGTTACGTACTCACCAGAAAGGCCCACTGCATGTCATAAGGAAGAGGATTGGTGGGATTCCACGTGATCTCATCACCTTTCTAATCACTGTACAATATTCCAGCTCTTTTCCATTCTCCTTTATGAACCAGCTACTTTTCTTTCACAATCAGTAGTTGGTTATTCCTCTAAATTTACCATGAAAATATAGTCCATCAGAAGTGTGTTCCCTCCCCTTCCCGCTGCTGCTAAGTTGCTTCAGTCATGTCCAACTCTGTGTGACCCTATAGATGGCAGCCCACCAGGCTCCCCCGTCCTGGGATTCTCCAGGCAAGAACACTGGAGTGGGTTGCCATTTCCTTCTCTAATGCATGAAAGTGAAAAGTGAAAGTGAAGTCGCTCAGTCATGTCCGACTCTTAGCAACCCCATGGACTGCAGCCCACCAGGCTCCTCCGTCCATGGGATTTTCCAGGCAAGAGTGCTGGAGTGGGATGCCATTGCCTTCTCTGCCTCCCCTTCCTAGGGTCGCAGAACCTGAACTTGAGACTTCAAGTTTTATTCAGGGGATAGGCTGAGGACCTAAGCCTGGGAAATGCCTCTCAGGTAGCTCTGAAGGACTGTTCCAAAGAGGTAAGGGAGGAGCCAGAATGCATGAGTTTTTGCAAAAACAAAACCAGATAGACCATCAAAAGATTACCCTTAGTTAAGGAAAAACCAGACATCTCAAGTTAATGAACTGAGCACTTACCTATGTATGGGAAGACAGAGGAGTCTGGGCTCACTGAAATCATGCCTTTGATAAGCATCTTACCTGTCTAGGGCCAGCATCCTCTTTCTCTCTATCCTGAATCCCCTCAGGGTGCACAGTCGGCTGCTGCGGTGGCTGCTGGCTACACCACCCTTTGTTTACTGATATGGCAGGGGACATTCTTCATCCACACTAGTGTGCCACTATCTAGTCTGCCCCACTTCTCTCCTCCCTCTCAACTCAAAGGAAGAAACATCACATCCCTCTGGCCCACATCCAGAGTCAAATCCTTTCTCCTGAGTCCATATTGCTCCTCCCAAAACCTGGCTCCACCAATGTTCCCTCATCATGTGTGTGTTCCCTTTTTTATTAAGTAATTTTACACAACAAATTGAAAGTCATTCAAACATAAATGCAGGGCAGACAAATAAGCTGTTCATGTGTAAACAGAATGAAGGCATACAAAATATGTACAATATCATGAGCCTTAGTGAAGGCGCAGAAGCTAGGAGACTCGAGGCCAAGTAATGCCTTGGAACTCGGTTTTCAGGGAAAATATAGGATTCTGTATTTTATAAGTAAAAAAAAGTATTTTTAGAACCAATATGACCCAAATATTGCACAGGACCTACCCTACAAAATTCATTCATTGTTCATTTGTTATTGAAGTTTAACTGGGCATCCTGTCTTTTTCTTTGCTAAACCTGGCAACTCTACTCTGAGCTTAGTGTATTTTCACTGATAAGATAATACCTAGATAGCTCATCTGGCTGTTAAGATACTCAAACGGGGTACAATGATAGCATGTCATGAATCTTTGACTTAAATATATTCAGCTCTTTTCCTATCTGCTGATGTCTCCAAAAAAGAGACAATCAGAGAGTGAGAAAGAAAGACTAAGA
Source organism: Madoqua kirkii (assembly GCA_006408675.1). Classification (NCBI taxonomy): domain Eukaryota; kingdom Metazoa; phylum Chordata; class Mammalia; order Artiodactyla; family Bovidae; genus Madoqua; species Madoqua kirkii. The sequence goes on along the minus strand of SJYC01044123.1, from coordinate 49,873 downwards.
CATGGACAGGGAGACGTGAAATAGCAAGGACCACCCACCCAGCCCTCCGCTGCCTGCGCACACGCCCGGGGTGACAATGAGACGGGAGGCTGCTTTTGCTGTCCTCGGTCTCCCTGACGCTGCTTCTCATAATGTGAACACCTGGTGGTTCCGGAGTGTGATTCTAGTGTTGAAAGATACTGACTTTTAAACTGTATTTCCTAATTGGAGTATACTCGCTTTATGATGTTCTACTGTACAACTACGGGAATCAGCTGTAGGTGTATATATAGCCCCTCCCTCCTGGACCTCCCTCATCACAGAGCACCGAGCTGAGCTCCCTGTGCTATACAGGAGCTTCCCACCAGCTTCTGTTTTACATGATAGTGTGTATACGTCAGTCCCAATCTCCCATTTCATCCCACCCTCTCCTTTCCCTCCATGTCCAAAAGTCCATTCTCTACATCCGTGTCTCTATTCTTACCCTGCAAAGAGGTTCATCAGTACCTTTTTCTTGATTCTACATACATGTGTTAAAATACAATGTTTTTCTCTTCTGACTTACTTCATTCTGTATGACAAACTCTAGCTTTATCCACATCACTAAAAATGACCCAATTTCATTCCTTTTAATGGCTATTCAGAAACTGTTCAGGATGGATTGAGGCTGCCTTTAAAGATGGTGACACTGAAGGCTCCTGGACTCCCTGCTTCCAGTGGACACCAAATGGACAGCTACACAGAGCAACTCTCTCTGAAGAAACTCACTCACTGGTTAAGCACCTCTTACAAAATGAGGGACCAAGATAATGCCTGTGTCGAAATGAGTAGGAAAGGCTGAGACACGCTCTTGCTAAAACCCCAGGGTGGCACAGAGCCCTACAATTGGAACGGAATAGCCAAATACCAGTTTCTCCTTGAGGGATGAAGGGTCTGGACCCCATATCTACAACTCCAGGTTTTAAGATTCCCACCCAAAGGCCTCCAGACAAGTTCCCAGCTCTAAAAGTCAATGGGGTTTGAATCCACCAGTTCCACAGACAACGGGAAGCAAAGAAGCAGTTGTTAAAGGCACAAGCACTCACCTCAGCAATCCCCTCGAGGTCAGCACAGATGAAGCCCACCTCCCAGTCTCTCTCTGGATGGGGTCTACTTGGGTACTTTAAATGCTGCTGCCTCTAACTGAGCACCCGTCTAGGGGCTGACTGCAATTCTCCCCAAGGGCACCACCCCTGCCTGCTCTGTCTGACCCGCTCCAAGTTGCCAGGCCCTCCCTGAAAGAAACCTGTACACATATCTACACCCCACCCTTTGTGGCTACTGGTAGAGAGTGGGTCCCCAGATCAGCCATCTCTGACAGCCACCAGGGTGTGCCTTCAGGAGCCAGAGAGGACGAGAGAGGCGGTTTTAAACTGGACACCCTCCTCCCCCCAGGGGTTAGCACACAGAGGGCATAAAGAAATGCTCGACTACCAGTCCTTTCCTGAAAAGAGTCTATTTGCCTACTTCTAAAGCTTCTGCTACCCACTCCAGTATTCTTGGGCTTCCCTGGTGGTTCAGATGGTAAAGAATCCATCTGAAATGCAGGAGACCTGGGTTCGATCCCTGGGTTGGGAAGATCCTCTGGAGGAGGGCATGGCAACCCACTCCAGTATTCTTCCCTGGAGAATTCCCATGGACGGTCTGCCAGCGTTCGCAAAGGGTTGGACAGGACTGAGCAACCAAGCACAAAGCTTCTGCCTGAGAGTCAGCCTTCTAATGCATTCTGCACCTAGGGGTGGCCTGTGATCCTCCCGTAAGAGCAGAGAATCCAGCAGACACCTCTCCCTCCAGCCTGTCCCGGGTTGCTAGTTATCTCCCTGGAAGGAGCCTGGACACTTGTCTCTGTGCCCCAGCTTTTGTGGCTGCCTCCTCAGGGATAGGTGCCCAAGCTGCTTGGTTCTGAGAGCAAACAGGACTTACATTCATGTAGCAAACAAAGAAGTTCTTAACACATTATTGACCAGAGACATATTAATACATCTGTTACCCAAACGTTATTCATTGTACAAAAGACTGTCATCATTATTCACATTTTGCTCTGTGAGGTTTTTGTTCTTACCTTATGTATATTATAATGCAAGTTAATAATACTATAAAATTTTCAAAAATGATGCATCACCAAATTTTGAGTGAAGAATTTTTCAGTCAATTTTATGCAGATACTTTCTCTTGATTGTCTGAGCAACATATAACGTAGTGTCTCAGAAGAAGATTGGAGAAGGAAATGGCAACCCACTCCAGTATTCTTGCCTGGAGAATCCCCATGGATAGAGGAGCCTGGCAGGCTTCAGTCCATGGGGTCACAAAGAGTCGGACACAATTGAGTGGCTAAGACAGAAGAAGACAGTTCTTTAGGACCTCTCTGGTGGTCCTGTGCTTAAGAATCTGCCAGCCCACGCAAGGGAGAGTCCATTTCACATGGCAAACAAGCCCGTGAGCCACAACTGCTGGGCCCATGCGCCCAGAGCCTGCAAAGGGAAGCCATCGCAATGAGAAGGCCGCACACTGCGACCAGAGAGCAGCCCCCGGCCCTGCTCTCCACAGCTAGAGAAAGCCTGCATGCTGCAACAGAGACCCAGTGCAACAAAAAATAAATCACACAAAAGTGACAGTTCTTCAGGTATGGTTAGCACTCAGACGATTTGAACATTGGACCAACAAAAGGACAAAAAACCTTAGTGACCGACTCTGCCACAGAAAGTGAAAATGAAACTCACGGTGCTGGAGAACGCTCCTTTGCTTCGGCAAAAGAGTGGATTGAAGACATTTCATGAAAATTATAAGACTTTATAGGTGTGTCAGATATAATGACTGAATGTAATAACCTGTGAAGTGTTACTGAAATAACGGAATTAATTTTGGGTAATTGCTTTTTTGAGTTAGTCGCTTCTCAAACTTTTATCACCAACAGAAGGAAAAATCATGTAAAAAGTATGATAAAGCTTTAACATGGACTCGTGTAACCAACAGTGACATAAGAAATTTCTTTTAAAGAAGTTTCTTGAAGTCATAATTTTGGTGGACAAATGAGAAAGTCACACTGGATCCATTATTTGAAACATCTATCTTTCCCAAGGTTATGACGAGAAGACAGTTTGAACAAATAATGACATTTCTTCACTTTAACAATAACTTGGAAACTCCACTTGCTGAAGACAGACTTTCATGAATTAAACACTCGGGTTATTCCGAGAATTCCCCATGGCGGCGGCTGGTTGGGGGTGGCGCTGCAGCGACCACGCACGGCAGCGCGCGTCGAGCTCCAGCCCGGGCTCCGCGCGCGCTCCGCACCCCTGATGCTGCCTGGGCGCTGAGCCCACTCTGGCCGGGACGATGGTCAAATATTTCCTGGGCCGGAGCCTGCTCCGGAGCTCCTGGGACTAGTGCTTGCTGCCTTCTGGCAGCGGTACCCGAATCCCTACAGCAAACACGTCTTGACGGAAGACAGGGCACCGAGAGGCGACCTCTGGCCAGAAGCCCCTGTCCCGACGACTCCTGACCGAGACGAAGAGGACGCCCCCCTGGGCTGAGCGACTGTTTCCCGCCAATGCTGCCCACTCAGAGTACATCCTGGAGGACTCCATTATGGACCCGAAAAAGCCAGACCGTGACCGCCTTTACATCCACCACGCCCAGCTGATGGTGGTGGAGGAACGGTGTGTTTGCTATGGGAACTCTGATAACAGCAGCTGGACCGAAATCTGCCAGGAAGCCTGGGTCTCCTCTAGCTTATTTATTTGGCATCTCCAGGGCTGTCCAGGAATTTGGTCTCACATGGTTCAAAAGCAACGTGACCTAGACTATGAACACTTTTAAATACACCCTGGCCAGGCTGCAAGGGGAGGTCCCTCCCAAAACCCTTCTTGAAACAGACAACAAAACCCAGGAGAAGGCCAAGGAGAGGGCACTGGCAGCTACAGAGAAGGCCAAGGACCTTCCTGGCAAGGCAGCCGCCAAGCAGTTCGTATAGCAATGCCCAGGCCCCGAGACAGCGGCCTAGCAGACTACCGGCTCCAGTCCCCGAGCCCCCTCCTCCTGTACTTTATTATTGAAAGCCAGCTTCCAGCCCTGTCAACTGTCTGGGTGGTGGGCTGGGGGTAGATGCCCTGTTTGATACCTCCAGCACAGCCAGCTGGTTACCCACGTCTGAGCAAGGCCTCCTTACTCCTGCATCAGATGGCTGAGGACAGAGGTGCAGTGACTTGCCCAGGTCATGGCATCCAGGTGAACTGGTCATAAATGCTAGACTGTAAGCTCCACGAGGGCAGGGACATTGTTTTATCCTCTGCTGTGTCCCAAGTATCTGAAACAAAATCTTGCGTGTAACAGGCACTCAATAAATACTTGTTGAATTCAATTGGAAAAGAAAAGAAAAAAAAAAACACTTTGGGGTTATTTTCTACCAAAATTTCAATTGATCTAGATACCCAAACAGAGTTATCACTAAATGAGGCAATGATAAGGTGAAGAAAATAACTCAGATTCAAAACCTATAATCCAGAAAACTTATAAAATACGGAATTTTGGTCAGGATGGTTAGTGTAAGTGAAATTAGATATATATGCAACCTTGAGATTTACATGGGTGAAGGAAGGAAACCACAAGAAATAATATTATCAGTCCTGCAACCTTATCTTGGTTCATGGCACTATGGTTACCAAAGTCATTATTCTAACAGTGTGTCCACATCTGAAATACTGTTGAAAAATAAATCCAGAGTTTATAGGACTATAAGAGAGAACCGTGGTCTACTAAACCAAATGAAAGGTGAAATCTAAAAATCTACGGACTGGAAAAATGACATTCTTACAGAAGAAGGGTTTCCCTGATGGCTCAGCAGATAGAGTCCGCTGCAATTCAGGAGACACAAGAGATGGTGGGTTTGATCATGGGTCAGGAAGATGCCCTAGATAAGAAAATGGTAACCCACTCCAGGATTCTTGCTGGAAAAATCCCACGGACAGATCATGACGGGTTATAGTCCATGAGGTCACAAAGGGTTGAATATGATTGAGTGACTAAGCACAACACACAGAAAGGAAAAGTGATTCTTCTTATATGGAAAAACAAAAGGCCAATCTACGTGGTGACAACTATTCATAACACCTCCATCTACAGGAAACAGAGATAGGAGCACCGGTCATCAGATAACTAAGCTCACTTACATATTAGAGTGTAATAAATATATGAAAAGAGGTATTGATCTGATTAATATCTGACAAGCTTCAGTATCTTCTGGAAAACTAAAAAGTGGGCTTCTATTTGAGTAATTTTGGTTTATTCGATGCATTTAAATTTATTGTAGCCTCAATGCGTGTAATAAAATGATTTACAAGCAACTTTTGTTACTAGTAGCCACTGACCATTCTGGTGAATGCCAAAGAATGTTCAAGCTACTGCACAATTGCAATCATCTCACAAGCTAGCAAAGTAATGTGCAAAATTCTCCAAGGAAGGCTTCAACAGTACGGGAACCAAGAACCTCCAGATGTTCAAGCTGGATTTTAAAAAGGTAGAGGTACCATAAATCAAACTGCCAACATCTGTTGGATCATAGATAAAGCAGGAGAATTCCAAAAAAATATCTACTTCTGCCTCACTGACTACAATAAAGCCTTTGACTGTGTGGATCACAGCAAACTGTGGAAATTCTTCAAGAGATGGGAATACCAGACCATCTTACCTGCCTCCTGAGAAATCTATATGCAGGTTAAGAAGCATCAGTCAGTACCAGACATGGAACCACAGACTGGTTCCAAATTGGGAAAGGAGTACATCAGTGCTTATTTAACTTATATGCAGTTAAATAACTTATATGCTTATTTAACTTATATGCAGAGTACATCATGAGAAATGCTGGGCTGGATGAACACAAGCTGGAATCAAGATTTCTGGGAGAAATATCAGTAACCAAAGGTATGCAAATGACACCATGCTTATGGCAGAAAGTGAAGAGGAACTAAACAGCCTCTTGATGAAAGTTAAAGAGAAGAATGAAAAAGCTGGCTGCAAACTCAACATTCAAAAAATGAAGATTATGGCATCTGGTCCCATCATTTCATGGCAAATAGATGGGGAAACAAAAGACAGAGACAGACTTTATTTTCTTGGGCTCCAAAATCACTGCAGATGGTGACTACAGCCATGAAATTAAGGCAGTTGCTCCTTGGAAGAAAATTTATGACTAATTTAGATAGCATATTAAAAAACAGAGACATTACTATGCCAACAAAGGTCTGTCTAGTCAAAGCTATGGTTTTTCCAGTAGTCATGTATGGATGTGAGATTTGGACCATAAAGAAAGCTGAGCACAGAATTGATGCTTTTCAACTGTGGTGTTGGAGAAGACTCTTGAGAGTCCCTTGGACTGCAAAGAGATCAAAGGAGTCAATTGTAAAGGAAATCAGTCCTGAATATTCATTGGAAGGACTGATGCTGAAGCAGAAGTTCCAATACTATGGCCACCTGATGCAAAGAACTGACTCATTGAAAAAGACCCTGATGCTGGGAAAGATCAAAGGCAGGAGGAGAAGGGGATTACAGAGGATGAGATGGTTGGATGGCATCACTGACTTGATGGACATGAGTTTGAGCAAGCTGCAGCAGTTGGTGATGAAGAGAGAAGCCTGGTGTGCTACAGTCCATGGGTCACAAAGAGTTGGACATCACTGAGCAACTGAACTGAACTGACTGATTCTGGTGAATGCAATGGTAGTCTCTCACCTGGTCCTTCTTGTAGCATTTCTAAAAGAGCCCCTGCAAAGATCCACCTTGTCGGCTATCAGGTAAAATAAAAGAACATATTGTAGAGGAAATAATACCCACAGCACTTAAAAAACAAAAGCTGCCAGAAAGTGTAGAGTCTGCTCTTTCCAGTGGAAAGCACGGTGAAACACGGTGCATTTGTGGGTGCATTTGTAATATATGTTCTGTTTTCCTGCACAGAAGCGCTTGCTGCATTGCCTCTCACACTAACAAAATATCAGAATGCTTTCGTAAGACATGTACAAAGTTTCAAATAGATACATTAAGTGCAAAAAGAAGTTGATATTTATTCAAATGTCGGTGTTTCAGTATTCACTTACATAACAAATTGCCATCCACAGGCCTTAGTTTCTGCAAAAATTTCCCAGTCAATAATGTGTTAACAGGCTTAAGAGCATATCCCTGAACACCCAGCTATACACCTGGGTCCAGGGCAGAGGGAGCAGGCAGAATCGCCCTCCTCCCATTTCTCCACAGAAGACACCTATCTGCATACTTCCCCAGCTGCTGCTGCCTAAGGAGTCAGCTTCTAACCAGCCTTCAGGTAGGTGCTGACTGTGGCCCCTGCCTTTGGAACACTGCCAAGTGGGCACACCTTCAACCACCAGGATGCACTAGGAACACAGGTGGTGGCTTGGACAATTACAAAGGTGACAAGGGTGTGAGCCAGCCTGATAGACAAGGTTCCTCTCCTACACAAACCACTTGAGCAAGACTGGGAGAGGAGGCTGCTTTATCTAAGGCACAGAAGAAACAAACTCAGAATCAAGGAAAATGAAGAAACAGAGGAATATGTTCCACACTAGAGAACAAGATAAAACTCCAGAAACGGGTCTTAGTAAAATAGCAGCGGCAGCAGCTGCCAGAGAGTTCAGTACCAGACACAAAGATGCTCACTATAGTCAGCAGCATCTCTGCTCCACCATCACTTTCATGAACAAAGAATTTCAACAAAGAGAAAGAAAATAGTAAGAAGCACCAATCAGATCACAAGACATAGAATATAATTAACTGAACTAAAAAACTCAACAGAGGGTTCAACAGCAAACTAGATCAATTATAAGAAAAGATCTGTGAACTTGAGATAGAACAGTAAACCACAGGAGCAAAAGACAGAAGCTCAAGAGAATGTAAGGGACTTATGGGACACTATCAAACAGACCATTACACACACTTAGAAGGGCACATGGAGGAAAAAAGAGGGAGAAAGGGAAAGAAAGCTAATTTAAAGACATAATGGCTGAAACTTCCCTAACCTGGAGAAAAAAACATGTCCAGAACCAGGAAGCTCAGATTTTCAAAAAGGATAAATACAAAAACAGACTCATACTGAGACACATTATACTTAAATTATCAGAAAAGACAAGGAGAAAAATCTTAAAAGCAGCAAGAGAAAAACAACTTGGTACATACAAGGAAACTCACATAAAATTATTTTTTTTTTAGCAGCTTTGCATCCAAAGAGACTAAGGTGTGTATTCAAACTCCTGAAAGAAAAAAAAACCCTACCACCCAAGGATAACCTATCCAGCTAAGAATTAAGAATTAAAGGAGAACTTATTACATATACAAAGCCCTGAAGACTCAACCAGAAAAAGCTATTAGAACTAACAGACAAATTCAGTAACGTTGCAGAATATAAAACCTATATACAAAAATCAACTGCATTTAAATTGCCCCTCAGAACTGGAGAGCAAGTTTTTCGGATAAGCAAAAATTGAAGGAGTTCAGCACCAATAGACTGACCCTATAGGAAATGTTAAAAAGACTTCTTTAAGCTGAAAAAATTAGTAGCAGGAAAACATGCATAAATCTTGCTGATAAATATATAATCAAAGTCAGAATAATATAATGCTGTAATAGTGCTGGGCTATAAAGCCAGAATAATATAATGCTGTAATAGTGCTGGGCTATAAAGCCAGAATAATATAATGCTGTAATAGTGCTGGGCTATAAAGCCAGTATAAAGGTTAAAAAGAAAAATATTTTTTAAAAAACCCACTATAACTACAATAATTTGTTAAAGTATACTAAAGATAAAATGTTGCAAATATGACATAAAAAACATAAAATGTGATGGGAGGAGATGGTAAAAATATAAATTTTAGAATAACTCAAACTTAAGTTGTTATCAGCTTATAATAGAATGTTATAATTCTTAGATGTTATATGTAGGCCTCATGGTAACCATAACACAAAACTCTACCAAAGATACACAAAAGATAAATCTGTGCATACCACTTAGAAAAATCATCAAATCATAAAGGCAGAGAACAAGAAAAGAAGAAAGGAACAGAGGAATTACAAAACAGCCAGAAAACAATTAAGAAAATGTCAATAGATCCATATTAGTAAAAGCAGAGGAGTCACTTTGCTGACAAAGGTCTGTATAGTCAGAGTTATGGTTCTTCCAATAGTAATGTATGAATGTGAGTGTTGGACCATCAAAAAGGCTGAGCATCAAAGAATTGATGCTTTTGAACTGTGATGCTGGAGAGGACTCCTGAGAGTCCTGTGGACAGCCAGATCAAACCAGCCAATCGTAAGGAAATCAACCCTGGATATTCATTAGAAGGACTGGTGTTGAAGTGGAAGCTCCAGTACTCTGGCCACCTGATGAGAAGAGCTGACTCACTGGAAGAGAGCCTGATGCAGGGAAAGACTGAGGGCAACAGGAGAAGGAGATGACAGAGGATGAGATGGCTGGCTGGCATCCTGACTCAATGGACATGAGTTTGAGGAAACTCCAGATGGTGAAGGAAGGAAGCTGTTGTGCTGTACTTCATGGGGCTGCAAAGAGTTGGACATGACTGAGTGACTGAACAAGTAATTGCATTAAATGTAAATGAACTGAACTCTCCAAAAAAAAGATATACAGAGTGGCTGAATAGATTAAAAAAAAAAACCCCAAACCCAAGAACCATCAGTGTGCTACCTATGAGAGACTCATTTCAGGTGTATACACACAAACTAAAAGTGAAGGGATGGAAAAAAAATTTTCATAAAAATGTATACCCCCAAAAGCTAGGGTAGCTATAGTTAAACAGACCTTAAGACAAATTTGTAATAAGTGTCAAAGATGATCATCTTTGATGATCTTAACTATAAAGGGGCCAATCCAATAACGACATAACATTTGCAACTACTTATGCACTCAACTTTGAAAAATCTAAATATATCAAATAAACATTAACAGACCTAAAGGAAGAAATAGCAATGCTATAGTAGTAGGGACTTCTATTTATTGACTACACTTTCACCAATAGATAGATCATCTAGAGAGAAAATCAATAAGGAAACACTACACCTAACTGACATGTTAGACTAGATAAACTTGGCAGACATTTAAGAACATTCCATCCAACAGCAGCAGAATACACATTCTTCAAGTATACATGGAACATTATTCGAGATAGATCACACAAAACAAGTCTCAACAAATTTAAGAGGACTGAAATTATATCAAGCATCTTTTCCAACCAAAGAAGTATGAGACTAGAAACCAAAAAAAACTGTAAAATTCACAGATGTGTGGAGATTAAACAACATGTTACTGAACAATCAAGGAATCAAAAAAATTAAGGAAACAAAAACGTTGTGAGACAAATGAAAATGCAGCAAAAGCAGTTATAGGAGAGATTAAGTGAGAAACGTCTACATTAAGAAATAAGAAACATCTCAGTACAGTAAACAACTTTCCACTTCAAGAAATTTAGAAAAAGAACAAACTAAGCCTAAGGTTAGTAAAAGGAACAAAAAAAGCTAAAATTCACAGATGTGTGGAGATTAAACAACATGTCACTGAACAATCAAGAAATCAAAAAAGTTAAGGAAACAAAAACATCATGAGACAAATGAAAATGCAGCAAAAGCAGTTATAGAGAGATTAAGTGAGAAACGTCTACATTAAGAAACAAGAAACATCTCAGTACAGTAAACAACTTTCCACTTCAAGAAATTTAGAAAAAGAACAAACTAAGCCTAAGGTTAGTAAAAGGAAGGAAATAACAAAGATCAGAGCAGAAATAAGTAAAATGGAGATTAAAATGACAAATGATCAATGAAACTAAAACCTGGTTTTTGAAAAGATAAACAAAACATGCAAATCTTTAACCATACCCACCAAGAGAAAAAGGGAGGACTCACAATTAGAAATGAAAGGTGACATTTTACAACAAATATCACAGAAACGCAGAGATCATAAAATACTTTTCTTTTGGCTATGCTGTGTGGCTTGTGGGATCTTAGTTCCCTGATGAGGGATAGAAAACCTGTTCAGTACAGAGTCGTAACCAATGGACCACCAGGGAGTTCCCTTAAGAGACTGTTATGTACAATTATATGCCAACAAATCAAACAATTTAGAATAAGTGCATGTATTCATAGAAACATAAAACCTTCTAATATAAAAAAGATACAAACTTATTTACAAAACAGGAAGAGATTCACAAACACAGAAAACAAACATGGTTATCAAAGGGGATAGGTGGGGAGGGGGAGGGATAAATTAGAAGTTTGGGATGAACAGAAACACACTACTGTGTATAAAATAGATAACCAACAGGGACTTACTGTATAGTACAGAGAACTATATTCATTGTCTTGTAATAACTTATAATGGAAAAGAATGTGAAAATAATATATATATAATTATATATATGTATATAAATATATTTACATGTATAAATATTTATATACATATATACAAGCTGAAACTCCAGTACTTTGGCCACCTCAGGTGAAGAGTTGACTCAATGGAAAGGACTCTGATACTGGGAGGGATTGGGGGCAGGAGGAGAAGAGGACAGCAAAGGATGGGATGGCTGGATGGCATCACTGACTCCATGGACGTGAGTCTGAGTGAACTCCGGGAGTTGGTGATGGACAGGGAGGCCTGGCGTGCTGCGATTCATGGAGTTGCAGAGAGTCGGACATGACTGAGCAACTGAACTGAAACAAAGATATATATGTTTCTAAATCACTTTGCTGTACACCAGAAAATAACACAACATTGTAAATCAACTATACTTTAAAAAATTAAAAAAAAAAACCTTCCTAGACTGAATCATGAAGAACTATTAGATATGACAAAGCAATTACTAGTAAAGAGACCATATCAGTAATCAGACCTCTCAACAAGTCCAGACCAGACAACTTTGTTGGTGTATTCTTCTAAACATTTAAGAACTAATACCAATTTTTCTCAAACTCTTAAAAAAAAGAAAAGAATACTTGTAAACATTCTACTAGACCAGAATTACCCTGATAACAAAACCAGAAAGAATAGTACAAGAAAATTATAGGCCAGTATCCCACATGAAAATACAAGAAAAATCCTCTAAAAATTCAACAATATTCAGTACTCAACCACATTAATGGGAACATAGAGCATGATCAGGGAGAGGCAATAGCACCCCACTCCAGTTCTCTTGCCTGGAAAATCCCATGGATAGAGTAGCTTGGTAGGCTGCAGTCCATGGGGTCACTAAGAGTCAGACGACTGAGTGACTGCACTTTCACTTTTCACTTTCACGCACTGGAGAAGGAAATGACAACCCACTCGTGTTCTTGCCAGGAGAATCCCAGGGATGGCGCAGCCTGGTGGGCTGCTGTCGATGGCATCGCACAGAGTCAGACACGACTGAAGCAACTTAGCAGCAGCAGCAAAGCATGATCAAGTGGGATTTATTTCAGGGATTACAGAAAGCATAGTTCAATACCCACAGATCAATGTGATATACAAACTTAACAGAATCACAGATAAATATGACCATCTCAGTGATGGAGAAAACAGTACTGGACAAAATTCAACAACCATTCATAAGAGAAACTCTCCCTTAACTGGATATAGAGTGACTGAAACTCAACATAATAAAAGCTGTATGTGGCAAGCCCACAGCTAAGATTACACTCAATGGTGAAAGTTGACAGTTTATCTTCCAAGATCAAGAATAAGACAAGGATACCCACTCCGATCACTTTTATTCAACTGAGTACTGTAAATCCTAACCAGGCTGTCACACGAGGAAAAAGAAATAAAAAGCATCCAAATCAGCTTCAGTTCAGTTCAGCTGCTCTGTTAGGTCCGATTCTTTGCGATCCCATGAACTGCAGCACGCCAGGCTTCCTTGTCCATCACCAACTCCCGGAGTCCACCCAAACCCATGTCCATCGAGTTGGTGATGCCATCCAACCATCTCATCCTCTGTCGTTCTCTTCTCCTCCTGCCTTCAATCTTTCCCAGCAACAGGGTCTTTTCAAATGAGTCAGCTTTTCACATCAGGTGGCCAAAGTATTGGAGTTTCAGCTTCTACATCAGGCCCTCCAAAGAACGCCAAGGACTGATCTCCTTTAGGATGGACTGGTTGGATCTTGTTGCAGTCCAAGGGACTCTCAAGAGTCTTCTCCAACACCACAGTTCAAAAGCATCAATTCTTTGGCACTGAGCTTTCTTTATAGTCCAACTCTCACATCCATACATGACCACTGGAAAATATATAGCCTTGACTAGATGGACCATTGTTGGCAAAGTAATGCCTCTGCTTTTCAATATGCTATCTAGGTTGGTCATAACTTTTTTTCCAAGGAGTAAGCGTCTTCTAATTTCATGGCTGCAGTCCCCATCTGCAGTGACTTTGGAGCCCCCCAAAATAAAGTCTGACACTGTTTCCACATCTATTTCCCATGAAGTGATGGGACCGGATGCCATGATCTTCGTTTTAGGACCTTTGTTGGAAAAGTAATGTCTCTGCTTTTCAATATGCTATCTAGGTTGGTCATAACTTTTCTTCCAAGGAGTAAGCGTCTTTTAATTTCATGGCTGCAATCACCATCTGCAGTGATTTTGGAGCCCAGAAAAATAAAGTCAGCCACTGTTTCCACCGTTTCCCCATCTATTTGCCATGAACTGATGGGACTGGATGCCATGATCTTAGTTTTCTGAATGTTGAGCTTTAAGCCAACTTTTTCACTCTCCTCTTTCACTTTCATAAAGAGGCTTTTTAGTTCCTCTTCACTTTCTGCCATAAGGGTGGTGTCATCTGCATATCTGAGGTTATTGATATTTCTCCCAGCAATCTTGATTCCAGCTTGTGCTTCCTGCACCACCTTAGCCACTATTTACTGAGCATCTACCACTGATGGAAGAAGCCGTTTGTAGTCTTCGAGAGAAACCACAGTCGTGTTCCCTCTCAGTGCTGATGAGCTTTTAATCCAGTATGGCTGACCCTGTGGTGCCCTGAGCCTTCTGCTCTCTGCTTTGACCACTTTATATAGGGTAACTGGTACTTCACAGGTACAGCAGCGTTTAAATTAACTTGCCCGGTGTTTTAATTTAGAAAGTTTGGTGGGGAACAGATTCTGATAATAATGCTAATACATTATGGCTTACTAAATGTGGGACACTGGTGAGAAAAATAATTACCATCCACACTTCTATCACCCAGGGAAAATTAGTGGATTCCCCCCCGACCCCAAGTCTTCACTGTTTCTCTTTTCCTTTACTGTCAGTATTACTCAAAAGGCTCACAAGAGCACATGTCCAGAATTACTGGATAAAGTAGGCCATTTGGGTCGGAAATTTTGGGATTGGTGAGAAAAAATGATATTAGAGAAAGAATAATGAGAAAGCTGTGGGGGACACAAATTGCTTATTCATTAGAAATACACACTGACATTCTATGAGTCCAGGAAAAAAATGAAGGAGAAGAATGGCAAAATGTTTACAATTGGTGCAGTTTTATGTCAGGTACATGAGCATTCAATATAATATTCTCTTTATTTTTCAGTATGTTTGAAGTTTGAATTTTTCCATAATAAAAATGTTTTTTTAAGTCTATTATAGTAATCTTGGAAAACTTAGACATGGGTGGTGGTAAAGAAAATAGAAAAGAAAGAAAAAAGATTGACTAATTCAATATATTTGACCTTGATAACAGATTTGATGCAACAACTTCAGCTGAGGGAAGAAGCAAAACTGACTCATTTCTATAGCCTTGGAAATAGAACAATGTCATTAAAGAGAATCTGTCTATAGATTCCTGAACTTTAAACAATGTACCTCATTGGCCAATATGTATGGAAACTAATAAACTATGTAAGTTTAAAAAAAATGTAGGGTATTTGGGGGATTCTAACTATTCAGATATGTACTAGGAAAAGAGGAAACTAAAGTCCTCTTTACACGTAACTGATGGGAATTAGTTGGGAATGAATTGAAGATAGATTATTAAAAGCTTTAGAGTTTGGACTTGCTTCCAGCTCACTTGCTCAAATCAATTTCTACACCTTGCTTCTGTCTCCTAAACAGAAATGCCAATGAGCCTGGCAGTACCTCACACTATAGCAACTCAGCAAATACTGCCCTGGAATCAAGAGTAAATATAGTACCGCCCAGAACAATAAAACAGATCCACAAGCATATTTGGTCATCTTTCCCATAAGATGGGAAAGTGTTCGAAATACAAATCATCCCATACAGGACACCTACTCTGAACTAGCTACAGTGCTGGACACTTTCCATACTTACTGAATCTTCACAATGGCGCTAGAGGCAAGAAGTGGCTTCACATGGCAGAGGAAGATGTTGAAGCTCAGCCAGGTAAGTGAATGTCCAGGGTCCCACTTGACAAGTGCCTGGATCAAGCTAGAATTCATCTCTCTCTGGCTCCAAGGCCTTGTTGAGCTGTACTGATAGACTTCACCTTGACTGTGAACCGTGGGGATACAAGGAGGACCTTCCCTGTGTCAGATTTAAAACTGCTCGTGAACCCACAGTGCTGAGTACAGACTATCCAAAGGGAACTAGGGAAAATGTCAAATTAATTGAGATCATCACAGGGTGAGATTCCTACTTAATAGACTAACTACACACTGGGGACTCGGCCTCAATACAGCCAGAATTGCAAACCACTGCCTCGTCTCATTCAAGGAATGCATTTGGACGTCTAGCTCCCTGCTACCACCTTTGATGAAAGTGTGTTCAATAATCCACACTTGGGTAAGGGACTGGGCCACTGGGAGATGAGTGAGGCCCTTTTGGGAGCCCCAGGTCATGTCATGTTCCTCTCTGACCTCAGTTCCAGAGGGAGAGGTCAGAGGCTGGATATGGAAACAGGATAGACCTCACACACACACACAAGCTCATTTTTCCCCCAGAACAGAAGTGCACTGTGTCCCCTAGAAATGCTATGGGTGGGAGGGAAGTGAAGGCCAAAGAGTCAGGAACTGCATCTGCTGACTAAGGGGAGTTTTCCAACTAAAACAACTGAGCAAAGACACTGGTGCCCTGGGAAGATTTTCCTATTTCCCATCTTGCTGGGACCTCAGCCTTCCTTCAGCTTACACACTTTGCCTCCTCTTTGTTGCTTTCCTTTCTATTGCAAGACAGGTGACCTCAGGTTTAGTGAGAGCCTCATCACGTGAAATACCCAGAAGAGGCTGGATGAACACCTGACAGGGACAGCAGGGACTTGGTTCAGATCTGACATGGGGTATTCATTCAACCTCTCGTGTTCAAATGCACCAACTGTTGAGCTGCTCTAGTGCACGAAGCAGGCCTGATCCCTTCATGGAGTTGACGGGTCAGGGGAGAAGACAGGCACGAGAACAAAGACAGAAAGAAACATGTAATTACCAACTGTGATGATGCTACGAGTCCAAGAAGAGGGGATATGGAGAATAACAACATGAGAATAAAGAACTTCAAGGAGGGGTCAACGCATGTTTTAAACAGTTCATTGAGGCAGCTAGAGGCCCATTTGGAAGCCATTTCATTGACCTTGGGAAAGAGTGATATGCCTTGAACCAGGTGCTGCTGGTAGAAGTAGGGTAAAGTGATCCCATTGGATGCCTTTATTTTGGGGGGGGCACAGATTCAGATCAAAGAATGCTGTGTAGCAATGAAAGTGGATAAACAAACACTCACATGGATGAATCTCATAAAATAACAATGGAAAGTGAAACAAAATGCAACTTGCTGTGGGAGCTTAGTTCCCAGACCAGGGATTAAATCCGTGGCCCCTGCAGGGGCAGTGTAGAGTCCTAATCACTGGACCACCAGGAAGGTCCCTGGACGCATATTTTGGACACAGAATTGCCGGACTTGGTGGGACTGGAGAGGTGAGGGCTGGGAGGAAAGCTGAGGAAATGGAGATGACACCCAAGTTTGGGATGGATAAGAGCATCTGAAATGGTATGTTTAGAATACTGTAAGATTTCCAGGTGCTTCAAAATGCACATTAATAGGCAAGAAGTGGGGCCAGCTATCTCTTGGAGAAACACCGAGCCAGCAGGGACTAAAGGCATTGCTACCTAAAATACCTTTCTGATGTTGGGGCTGAAAGGAGAAGCAAGTGAGGTTTACCCAGGTGACCCAACCTCCTTTCTGTTCTTCTCCTCCCAGGATCCCAGGATTTCTACACTATCTCCAGCCAGTACATCATTTGGGAGATAAACATAAGACATTCCTACAATCAGTAAGAAAAACATAGAAAACCCAATAGAAAATGGGCAAGAGATGTGAACAGGCTTTTCACAGTAAAAGGATATCCAAGTTGCCAATAAACACATGAAAAGGTGTTCAACTGCATTAGTTATTAGAGAAACACAGAATAAGACCATGATGAACCTACCCACCAAACGGCTAAGATGAAAAAAGGTAATGGCACCGGTTGCTGGCAAAGATCCAGAGCAGCAAACTCTCTTCTGTATTATGAATGGGAATTTAAATTGACACAACTACTTTGGAAAAAAGTTTTTGACAGCATCTACTAAAGCTGAATATATATATATACTCGTAACCCATTCCTATGGGTGAGCAATCCATTCCTATGCACTTATCCAATGATATATATATATGTATTTGTATCAGAAGATACATATGAGGATGTTTTGAGGGGCACTATTTGTAACAGTCAAAAACTGGGGAAAATTCAAGTGTCATTCCAATGGATTAATTGTAACATATTCAGATAAAAGAATGCTGTGTAGAAATCAAAGTGGCTAACCAACACTGCATGTAAGAGCATGGATGAATCTCACAAAATAACATTGAAAAGTGGAAAAAAATGCAAAATTTTCTGTGGTTCAACGTACATGAAGTTCAAAAACTGGCAAAACTGGTGTTAAGAGTCAGAAGAATAGAAGCCTTTGGAGAGGGGGCGGTGGTGATTAAGACCGGACATGAGGGTGCCTTCTGATGCTGGCAATGTTCTTTTTCTTAGTCTGGGTGTCTGCTACATGGGAGAGTCCATTTCATTAAAAACCATTAACTTGTGCCTTGTGATGTGTCTACACTGAAACTTATTTATGCTCTATGTCAATAAAATGTATTCCAAAAACATCTTTTGGGAGAGGGTTTGCCTATGGCAGGCAGGGGCAATACAGCTACAATAAATAACCAAAAGCATAGTCAAGGATAACCAAGGTCATAGCCGATCAGTGCCAAGCACCAACTTAAAAGAATGAGGATGAAAAAATAACATTAATAGATTGTAAAACCTCTTTAAAATGCTAATTTTCTGAGCCTTGAGGTACTGTTATCACAGCATTTGGCTGCCAACTTAGGTTTTGTCTATATGATTTGGTTGTATTTTGGAAGTTTACAAAGGCATTACTGCATCCTTTCCAAGGCAGGCTTTTGTACACATATACGTGTACACACCCATCTACCCACAAGGATATATACTGTACACAATGTAGTTTGTGACTATAAAACAACGATAATGATTCCCATAACCACCCACAAAATGAGGCTGATTATTTTATCATCACACCTGCTCTATGCGTGCATGCTCCTTGCCACTGAATGCTCATTAAAGAAATCCAAAAATGATTTGAGAAGCTGGCCTGGACATCAGAAAACTGTGCTATGAAATGAAAAAAAAAAAAAACCACACATCCTCTGGGGCCCACAATTTATCTACGTGCCCCTGGCCAAGTGATTCAACCTCTTAGATTCCATTTTGGCTCATATAAAATGGAGGAAATTCTACATAAATTGTGAGACTGGAGCAAGAATTAAATAAAATAATTTACAGGAAAGTGCCTGCCAAATACATGGCAGCTGCAGTAATGCAGCAGATAGTCTATCTTGCAATTCTACTCATTTTAAAGTAAACACATTAATCGCCTCTATTTTTTTCCACAGTTGAGTGAGAACAAAGGTTCAGGTCTTTTGAACTTGCTTTATAGACATTTTCAGAAAATGTTTAAAAATATGCCAACCCTGTCATTTCAGAACGAAAAGCAGACACATGCAGAGAAGAGCATTGGAAGCTTAAATTTGAAGTCATGGCACAGACACCATTTCAGGTACACACTCTAACACTAAAAATAAACTGAACCCCCAGTTAATGATTCAGTGAAAAGAAGGACCCAAATAAAAATCATAAATTTATTCTAATTTCATAATGTAATCAAATGTATTTCAGTAAAACTAAACTACCTCCAGTGACAATAAATAATTACTAAGAAAAAAATAACTTCAACTGCAACCATCTAAATACAAATTCTTAATTTAGGGCTAACTGAATATGGAGGAGCCTGGTAGGCTGTAGTCCATGGGGTCGCTAAGAGTCGGACACGACTGAGCGACTTCCCTTTCACTTTTCATTTTCATGCATTGGAGAGGGAAATGGCAACCCACTCCAGTGATCTCGCTTGGAGAATCCCAGGGACAGGGAGCCTGGTGGGCTCCTGTCTATGGGGTCACACAGAGTCGGACACGACTGAAGCAACTTAGCAGCAGAAGCAGCAGCAGCAGCAGCAAATATATATTGTCTTTAATTTTTTTTTCCTGACCTATATTTTTCTCAACATAATTCCACTAACATTTTGACCACATTTGTGATTAGAAAATGAACTTACTTTACCTGAATACCAGGATATTAACTAAAGTGTGGGACATTTGTATAATGGACATTACAAGTATAACCATAAAAGTCCCATTTCTAAATATTGAATGGACTACCTACAAGGATGCTGAAGTCACCCTGAACAACAAAATAGGAAGACAACAGTGAGCTAGAGTAGGGGGAGGATGTGAAGCAAGTGCAAAGGCCCTGGTGTAAGTGAGAATATGTCACTTTGAGGAACAGAAAAAAGTTCATTGAGAATGGAGAGCCAAGAACCATGGGGAAGGTGATGGAGAAGAACGCAAGGCTATTTTTATGAAGACTTTGGATCACATGCTGATGAGTTTATTTTTCATCCACAGGGAAGCTATTAGAGGATTTTAAGTAGAGAGAACTGCAATCGGATTTGTGTCTTTGAAAGATCACTCTGATAAATAAACTATGATACATCATATAATGAAGTATTGGTGGTGACGGTTTAATTGCTAAGTTGTATCCGACTCTTGGCAACCCCGTGGACTGTAGCCCGCCAGGCTCCTCTGTCCTGTAGAATTCTCCAGGCAAGAATACTGGACTGGGCTACTATTCCCATCTCCAGGAGATCTTCCAGCCCTGGGACTAGACGTCGGGCTCCTGCACTGCAGGCGGATTTTTTATGAACTGAGCCACCAGGGAAGTCCAGTGAAGTATTATTCTGTGCTAAAAAGAAATGAGCAGTCAAGCCATGAAAAGATAGGGAAGAAAATTAAAGGCATACTTCTAAGTGAAAGAAACCAATCTGAAAAAGCTACATACTGAATGATTCCAACTGCACTGACATTCTGGAAAAGGCAAAACTATGGAGACAGTGAAAAGAAAAGATCAGTAGTTACCATGGGTTAGAGGAGAAAAAAGCATGAACAGGCAGAGCACAGGGGCCATTTCAGGCAGTGAAGCTACTTTGTGTTCTGCTGTGATGGTGAACACATGTCATTATAGATTTGTCCAGACCCATAGAATATACAACAAGAGTGGACCCTAGGGGGAAACTATGGACTTCGGCAATAATGTGTCAGCACAGGTTCATCAGCTGTAACAAATGCACTCCTATGGGGCTGAATGTTGAGAGTGTAGGAGGCTGGCTGTGTGGGAGAGCAAGGGGAACTCTCTGTACTTTAGGTTCTATTTTGCTGTGAACCTAAGATTACTAAAAAGAAAATTTTTAAAAATCACTCTAGAGCATTACGTGGAGGATGGATGGGACAGGGACCAACCTGGAGAAGGAAGACCAGACAAGACACTGTTGTTGCCTCTTGCTTAGACAGGGAGCAGAAAAGGGGAGTGAGTTTAGGGATGGGGAAGGGCACAGTGAGTTTAGTTGCGGAGTCAGGAGAAGCATGTGAAGTCTGAGTTTCCCAGAGCTGAAAGGCATCCATGCCTAATACTTTTTCCATTATAAGCATTAAGCCCCAAATAAAGGCCCCCAGTGTGCACCCCTGCAGCTCTGCAAACACACACATCACAATCAAGGCCAGCTTAAGCCATGCAGATGGTGGCTGGGCTCATGGATTCCAGAGCCAAACTCCCTGGTTTGAATCTCAGCTCTGCTGCTTATCAGCTTGGACAGTTTATTTAACCTTTGTATTTCAGTTCCCTTACCTATGGAATGATGAGCAATAGTAGTACTACCTCCTACGGTTGCTGTAGATTGAGTTAGTACAAAACAGCTAGGAAAGTGATGAATTCATCAACAGCCTATAAGCCCTTGCTATCAATACGATGACTATGCCATACTTTGAATAAAGTTTAGCTCATGCACCCACTCATCCATTCTGCTGCTCATCATAACAGAAAGTATTGATGGAGTCCCCACTACTGGTACTCAAAGAGAAATCATATCCTAATTCTGCTCTCAAGAAACTTAGACTAACAGAGATTAAGACTTGCAAACTATATTTCAATCCCAATTTGAAGAATGACTTGAATTCATAAATGATAGCAAGTATTATAAGAATATATACATCACCACAAAAAGTGGTTGGGTGGCATCACTGACTCCATGGACATGGCTTTGGGTGAACTCCGGGAGTTGGTGATGGACAGGGAGGCCTGGTGTGCTGTGGTTCATGGGGTTGCAAAAAGTCAGACATGACTGAGTGACTGAACTGAACTGAAATGAAGGTAATGAACGAATGATGCTTCTCTTCCAATCATCTCACAACATTTTGCTTCTTCTATTTTCCTCAGTGACAAATGCCTGCTTAGTTTAGATCCCTCCAGATATGGACACTATTTTTCAAACCAACCAATTGATAAACATGTACTGAGTTCTTATTATATACCAGGCACTTGGTATGCAGTTGTGACCAAGAGAGTCAAGTCCTTGCTGCCATGGACCTCATAAGCTGGTGGAGAAAACAAGATGTAGTCAAGTTAAATGAAGAAAGAAGATGGGAGATGTCAGGCTCCCACGGCCAGAGCGAACGCGCCTCTGCACTCCTTGCCGCTTCCACCCCCGCCGCCGCCCTTCCCCTAGCAGTCGGCACACACGCCATGAGGACTTCAACCAGAGCCTGGCCGAGTGGGAAATAGATGGGGAAACAGTGGAAACAGTGTCAGACTTTATTTTTTGGGGCTCCAAAATCACTGCAGATGGTGACTGCAGCCACGAAATTAAAAGACGCTTACTCCTTGGAAGAAAAGTTATGACCAACCTAGATGGCATATTCAAAAGCAGAGACATTACTTTGCAGAGTAAGGTCCGTCTAGTCAAGGCTATGGTTTTTCCTGTGGTCATGTATGGATGTGAGAGTTGGACTGTGAAGAAAGTTGAGCGCCGAAGAACTGATGCTTTTGAACTGTGGTGTTGGAGAAGACTCTTGAGAGTCCCTTGAACTGCAAGGAAATCCAACCAGTCCATTCTGAAAGAGATCAGCCCTGGGTGTTCTTTGGAAGGAATGATGCTAAAGCTGAAACTTCAGTACTTTGGCTACCTCGTGCGAAGAGTTGACTCACTGGAAAAGACTGATGCTGGGAGGGATTGGGGGCGGGAGGAGAAGGGGACGACAGAGGATGAGATGGCTGGATGGCATCACGGACTTGATGGACGTGAGTCTGAGTGAACTCTGGGAGATAGTGATGAACAGGGAGGCCTGGCGTGCTGCGATTCATGGGGTCGCAAAGACTCAGACACGACTGAGCGACTGAACTGAACTGACTGAACTGGCCGAGTGGAAGCTCTTCATCTACAACCGGACCACCGGAGAGTTCCTGGGGTGCACCGCCAAGAGCTGGGGTTTGGTCTTGCTCTTCTACCTAGTCTTTTATGGGTTCCTGGCTGCACTCTTTTCAGTCACAATGTGGCCCATGCTTTAGACTCTGAACAATGAGTTTCCAAAATATTGTGGCCAGCTTCCTAGTCCAGGGCTTAAATGGTTTTTCCAAAACCAGTGTCGGTGTTGGATTTTTCATCCAGCCTGTCTGATTCAGAATCCTGTCAAGGGTACATTGATGACCTTAAGAAATTTCTAAAGCCATTTGGCTTAGAAGAGCAGAAGAATCTCACAGATTGTACCAGTGGAAACTTTTGAGCAGAAGGGTCTAGAATACACTACATGTCAGTCCCTCTTGCCTGACTTGAAGCATGCAGTGGTGTGGATGATCCCACGTGTGGCTACCAAGTAAGAAATCCTTGTATTCTTGTGAAAACGAACAGAAAAATTGGATTAAAGCCTCAAGGAGATCCAAGGATACACTGTATTGGAAAGAGTGAAAGCACTGGGGTTCTATCCACTTATTCTCCCAATGGAATGATAGATTTAAAATAGTTTCCATATTATGGAAAAGAAAACTGTATGGGAGCTACCTGCAGCCACTAGTTGCCATCCAGCTCAGCGTTGGTAGTGATGGTGATGTAAAAGAAGTAATGGTTGAGTTCAAGATTGATGGATCACCCAACCTAAAAACCCAGAATGACCGTGACAGGTTTTTAGGATGAGTTGCATTCAGGATCACCGCATATGCATAGTAGGAGTTAGGAGGTCTCCACAGAGTGAACGTTGTGTTGTCTGTCTTCATTTTGTATCAGTGGGACCTGCCATTCCAGAATTATGAGACCGCCTTGGAGAAAGGTGGAGTGGTACATGACACTGGGATAACACAATGTGCTTCCAGATAATAGTGGTCCGTGTCCTTCTGAGTAACTGCCTGTTGCCTTTGACCCATGTACAGACACCAGATAGGGACTGTGAACACCTGATTCTGAATGTGTAGGTTGGGAGTCTCATCCAGTTTTTATGTGGTTTAATTGCCAAGTGTTTAAAGCTTAAATGTGCTATGCTATGTAAATATTTTATAGATTTAACACTGGTTAACTGTTATATTTTGATGCCAGCAAAATTTTAGGGGATAAAATGGTACTGACCAATATTGAATGACTTTATAGCTGCAAGAAATTCAGTGTGTGGGAAAGTTCTGTGTGTGACAAGGAAAAAGGAAAATAAAAGTGTTCAGTTTAGTCGCTCAGTTGTGTCCAACTCTTTGCGACCCCATGAACCACAGCACACCAAGCCTGCCTATCCATTACCAACTCCTGGAGTTCACCCAAACCCATGTCCATCGAGTCAGTGATGCCATCCAACCATCTTATCCTCTGTTGTCCCCTTCTCCTCTTGCCCTCCATATTTCCCAGCATCAGGGTCTTTTCCAATGAGTCAACTCTTCACATGAGGTAGCCAAAGTATTGGAGTTTCAACTTAACATCAGACCTTCCAATGAACACCCAGGACTGATCTCCTTTAGAATGGACTGGTTGGATCTCCTTGCAGTCCAAGGGACTCTCATACTCTTTGCGACCCCATGAACCACAGCACACCAGGCCTGCCTATCCATTACCAACTCCTGGAGTTCACCCAAACCCATGTCCATCGAGTCAGTGATGCCATCCAACCATCTTATCCTCTGTTGTCCCCTTCTCCTCTTGCCCTCCATATTTCCCAGCATCAGGGTCTTTTCCAATGAGTCAACTCTTCACATGAGGTAGCCAAAGTATTGGAGTTTCAACTTAACATCAGACCTTCCAATGAACACCCAGGACTGATCTCCTTTAGAATGGACTGGTTGGATCTCCTTGCAGTCCAAGGGACTCTCAAGAGTTTTCTCCAACACCACAGTTCAGAAGCATCAATTCTTCGGTTCTCAGCGTTCTTCACAGTCCAACTCTCACATCCATACATGACCACTGAAAAAACCATAGCCTTGACTAGATGGACCTTTGTTGACAAAGTAATGTCTCTGCTTTTGAATATGCTATCTATTTTGATCATAACTTTTCTTCCAAGGAGTAAGCGTCTTTTAATTTCATGGCTGCAGTCACCATCTAGGTTAAAAAAAAAAAAAAAGATGGACAGATGTGTAGGTGCTGCAGAGGAAATAAACTCTTAATTGGGAAGTCAGGCAAGAGTTTCCACCTGAGGAGGTGACCTGTAAGTTGAGACCTGAAAGATTAAAGCAGGAAGGTGGAGTTGTGATGGAGAGTGGGGTTGTCTTTTAGACAGAGAGAACAGCATACAAAGAGATCCTCAAGTGGCAGACAGTTTGGCTTGTTCAAGGCAGTGAAGGAGGCTAGTATGCCTGGAGCACTGTGAAAGATGAAAGACAGGGCATGTGGTTGGCGTGAGATGAAGTTGGACAGGTGCGTAAAAGCCAGATCATGCAGGGACCTGGAGGCTGTGGTTGTGCATTTGGGTTTATTCTGAGTACAGTAGGAGCCTGCCCTTGCTTCCTCCAAACTTACTTCACCTGCAGTTTTTTTTTTTTTTTTTTCATCTCTCTTTTTGGCGATTCTATCTTTCCAGTTGCTTAGGCCAAAAAGTTTGGAGTCATCCTTGGCTCTTTTTCAACCAACTCTCCTTACACTACATCTTCCCTGCCAACAAATTCAGCTGCCTGTTCCTTTAAGTTATAATAGACTCTTACCACTTCTCATCACTTCCACTCCTTCCTGATCTAAGTCACCATTATCTCTTATCTGAATTACTGGATTCACTTCCCAGCATCTTGGGCTAAGGATGCTGTCAGATTATCTCCCTCCTGTGGTCAAAACCTTCTAATGTTTCCCCATCTTAGAGTGAAAGCAAATCTTACTGTTGCACAATCTGGCCCCTCCCTTGTTATCTCTTAGATCCTGGGTGCAAAGTTAGTGGGTACAATACTGGAGGGGGAATCAGAGGCTATAACCATTTATTCACTCAGTTAGTCCTTCAATAAATAGTTATTGAGTATCTGTGATGTGTCAGGCACTCCTCTAGGTGCTTGGAACACACTGGGGTTAGATAAAAAGTCTCTGCTTCATGGAACTTACATAGTAAAGAAGTAAATTACATAACTTGTTAGAAGCAAATAAGTGTTAGGGGAAAAAATAGTTAGGTTAAGGAAATACCCAGAATCTTGGGTGGGAAGAGACTGTAATTTTAAATAGGGTGGCCTTGCCGAGAATGGAAACAGTGACAGACTTTACTTTTTGGGCTCCAAAATCACTGCAGATGGTGTCTGCAGCTATGAAATTAAAAGATGCTTGCTCTTTGGAAGAAGAGTTATGACCAACCTAGACAGCATATTAAAAAGTAGAGACATTACTTTGCCAACAAAGGTCCATCTAGTCAAAGCTGTGGTTTTTCTAGTAATCATGTATGGATGTGAGAGTTAGACTATAAAGAAAGCTGAGCACTGAAGAATTTATGCTTTTTTTTGTGTGTGTTCATTCTATAACAAGCCTTTATTTTTTATTTTTTTAAATATAAATTTATTTATTTTAATTGGAGGCTAATTACTTTACAATATTGTATTGGTTTTGCCATACATCAACATGAATCTGCCATGGGTGTACATGTGTTCCCCCTCCTGAACCCCCCTCCCACCTCTGTTCCCGTACCGTCAGTCTGGGTCATCCCAGTGCACCAGCCCCAAGCAAGAGAGTTGGACAATAAAGAAAGCTGAGCACCGAAGAATTGATGCTTTTGAACTGTGGTATTGGAGAAGACTCTTGAGAATCCCTTAGAGTGCAAGGAGATCTAACTAGTCCACCCTAAAGGAAATCAGTCCTGAATATTCATTGGAAGTACTGATGCTGAAGCTGAAACTCCAATGCTTTGGCCACCTGATGTGAAGAGCTGACTCATTGAAAAGACCCTGATGCTGGGAGAGAATGGAGACAGGAGGAGAAGGGGACAACAGAGGATGAGATGGTTGGATGGCACCGCTGACTCGATGGACATGAGTTTGAGTAAGCTCTAGGAGTTGGTGATGGACAGGGAAGCCTGGCATGCTGTAGTCCAGAATCAGACATGACTGAGTGATTTAACTGAACTGATTGTGTTTTATTAGGAATGAGCCCTCTGTGTCGTGTGTTTATCATGCATGAATATCTTTGGCCTGGAAAACAACATGTAAGGTTTTGTATTACTTTGATGCACTTTTCACAGATGAGGGAAAAAAGGCTCACAGAGACTCAGATAGTTGGTTTAGCTCATTCAGTTGGTGAAGTTGCAAAGCTGGAGCTCAAATCAAATTTCATCTGACTCCCAAACCACCGAAAGCTCCTAGGGGCGACAGCCCTGGTCCTCAACTGAGGTTGCACAATGGAATCTCCTGAGTAGGGTGTACATATTCAAAGCCTCCCCTGAAGATGTTATGATGTAATTAGCTCACAGTGCATCCAGGACTTTGGGAATTTTTGTGGATAGGTGGGTCTATTGTGAATTCCCTTCCTGCTCAGATTGCCTGTGATTTCACCAGTTCTGCTGCCAGAAGCCTTTCTCCCAAAGTGACTAGGTTTCAGGTACTGACAGATGAAAGCTGAGGGACTTTGGTGACATCAGTTTGGCTTTAATGGCTGAGCAGGGAAAGCCAAGTCCTCCAGGCTGCATCTCTAAGCCCTGCCAGCCACTCACCTTTGGCTCAGACCCAGCCTGCAGACAAGTGGAGAGGAGGAAGAGAAATGGTCAGCTGATCTTAGGTGGGCCCTGTTACCAGAGACTGATGGAATCCTCTGAGAGCCTCTGGAGCTTTAGAAAGTAGTGGGAACAGCTCTTACCTGCCCCCTTGGGCCTGCTTGGCTTCTTGGGGGTTCTGCTGCTTGGAGCAGGATATGGGTATTTGACCCTCTCCCTTTTCCCTCTCCAGCCGCTTGGTCTGCTGCCACTTGAACCTGCCCAGTTCATTCCCCCTTCCAGGCCTTGATACTTGCTGGTCTCTGGCCTTGGAATGCCTTCCCCTAGCCAGTCACTTGGCACTCCAGGTCTGGAACCCAGGTGGGGCCCAGACACAGCTCTGAACAGACTCCGAGTTGAGAGGCCCAGAGGCAGGCTCTACCCAAGGCTCCTGCTCCTCCCAGACACTTTCTTTCTGATACCTGGGATAAGTCTTTAATTGCCTCCAGGGAAACCAGCCCCCACCCCGCCCTGAACCGCCATCATTCCTGCAGTCCAAGGCTCAAGTCACAAATGCTTACCTGATCCTCTCTGACTCATGACTGCACAACGCAAGAAGTTAGAAAGAGATGGGGCAGCAGAGAGCAAAAAGCAATACCTCACATCTAGGGGCTGCTTTCTGCCTTTTCCAGAACCTTCTGGAGCTATTATCCCACTTAGAAACTCAGAATCTGACGGCTTTATGGAGACTGCATATGCCCTCTGCAAGACTGCGGAGAAGGCAATGGCACCCCACTCCAGTACTCTTGCCTGGAAAATCCCATGGATGGAGGAGCCTGGTAGGCTGCAGTCCATGAGGTCGCTAGGAGTCGGACACGACTAAGCGACTTCACTTTACCTTTTCACTTTCATACATTGGAGAAGGAAATGGCAACCCACTCCAGTGTTCTTTTTTTTTTTTTTTTATGATTCTCACAAAAGTTTTATTTCATGTAATGCACTACTTTCTCAACAATGTTTATCTCAGAACCCTGATCATGTATTGTTGTTGATGATGATGTTGTTTTTATCACACTATATATCTTATTTTTTTTTTTATGAGTTAAGATTTATTTACAGTTCATTTTATCCTGGATAGACATTATTAGGGACAGATAGTCCAGATACTGTGTTTCAAAATCATTTAAATAATTCTTTTTGTGTATCTGGTTGGGGACCAATTTGATATTCACTCATTGTCAGTTTCAGCTCATTGTCAGCTTTTAAGGGTTGATCTTTTAGCTTTACTTTTTTTTTTTTTTAATTTTTATTTTTTGTTTAATGCTTATTCCATTCCACAGCACTGCATTGGTTCTGCCATACATTGACATGAATCAGCCACAGGTGTGGACGATCTCCCCATGTTAAAGCCCCCTCCCACCTCCCTTCCCTGCCCATCCCCCCGGTTCATCCCATACACCGGCCCCAAGCATCCTATATCCTGTATTGAACATAGACTGGTGCTTCATCTCCCATATGATTGTATACATGTTTTGTTGTCCTTCTCCCAGATCTTCCCACCCTCTCCCTCTCCCTCTGAAGCCAACAGTCCGTCCTATACCTCTGTGTCTCTTATATTGTCTCACTTTCGGGGTCATCATTATTGTCTTCTAAATTCCATATATATGTGTCAGTATACTGTATTGGTGTTTTTCTTTCTGGCTTACTTCACTCTGTATAATCGGCTCCAGTTTCATCCACCTCATTAGAACTGATTCAAATGTATTCTTTTTAACGGCTGAGTAATACTCCATTGTGTAGTTGCATCACAGCTCTCTTATCCATGTGTCTGCTGATGGACATCCAGGTTGCTTCCATGTCCTGGCTATTATAAACAGTGCTGCAATGAACTTTGGGGTACACGTGTCTCTTTCAATTCTGGTTTCCTCAGTGTGTATGCCTAGCAGTGGTATTGCTGGGTCATAAGTCAGTTCTATTTCCAGTTTTTAAAGGAACCTCCACACTGTTCTCCATAGTGGCTGTACTAGTTTGCATTCCCACCAACAGTGTAAGAGGGTTCCCTTTTCTCCACACCCTCTCCAGCATTTATTGCTTGTAGACTTTTGGATTGCAGCCATTCTGACTGGCGTGAAATGGTACCTCACTGTGGTTTTGATTTGCATTTCTCTGATAATGAGTGATGTTGAGCATCTTTTCACATGTTTGTTAGCCCTCTGTATGTCTTCTTTGGAGAAATGTCTGTTTAGTTCTTTGGCCCATTTTTTTGATTGGGTCATTTATTTTTCTGGAATTGAGCTGCAGGAGTTGCTTGTATATTTTTGAGATTAATTCTTTGTCAGTTGCTTCATTTGCTATTATTTTCTCCCATTCTGAAGGCTGTCTTTTCACCTTGCTTAGAGTTTCCTTTGTTGTGCAGAAGCTTTTAAGTTTAATTAGGTTCCATCTGTTTATTTTTGCTTTTATTTCCAATATTCTGGGAGGTGGATCATAGAGGATGCTGCTGTGATTTATGTCAGAGAGTGTTTTGCCTATGTACTCCTCTAGGAGTTTTATAGTTTCTGGTTGTATGTTTAGATCTTTAATCCATTTTGAGTTTATTTTTGTGTCTTGCATTCCTGTACACTAATAATGAGAAAATAGAAAGGGAAATTAAGGAAACAGTTCCATTCTCCTTTGCAATTAAAAGAATGAAATATTTAGGAATATATCTACCCAAAGAAACTAAAGACCTATATATAGAAAACTATAAAACACTGGTGAAAGAAATCAAAGAGGACACTAACAGATGGAGAAATATACCATGTTCATTGGATCAGAAGAATCAATATAATGAAAATAAGTATACTACCCAAAGCACTCTATAGATTCAATGCAATCCCTATCAAACTACCAATGGTATTTTTCACAGAACAAATAATTTCACAATTTGTATGGAAATACAAAAAACCTCGAATAGCCAAAGCAATCTTGAGAAAGAAGAATGGAACTGGAGAAATCAACCTGCCTGACTTCAGGCTCTACTACAAAGCCACAGTCATCAAGACAGTAATGTACTGGCACAAAGACAGAAATATAGATCAATGGAACAAAATAGAAAGCCCCGAGATAAATCCGCACACCTATACAATGGAGAAAATACATCTCTTTAACAAGTGGTTCTGGGAAAACTGGTCAACCACTTGTAAAAGAATGAAACTAGAACACTTTCTAACACTATACACAAAAGTATTGATGCTTTTGAACTGTGGTGTTGGAGAAGACTCTTGAGAGTCCCTTGGACTGCAAGGAGATCCAACCAGTCCATCCTAAAGGAAATCAGTCCTGAATATTCATTGGAAAGACTGATGCTGAAGCTGAAACTCCAACACTTTGATTACCTAATGTGAAGAACTGAGTCACTTGAAAAGACCCTGATGCTGGGAAAGATTGAAGGTGGGAGAAGGGGATGACAGAGGATGAGATGGTTGAATGGCAACACTGACTCAATGGACATGAGTTTGAGTAAGCTCCAGGAGTTGGTGATGGACAGGGAAGCCTGGTGTGCTGCAGTCCATGGAGTTGCAAAGAGTTGGACACGACTGCATGACTGAAGTGAACTGACTTGCTGAGAAGGTGATATTAGCACCTTCTAATATGAATGGAGGGAGTTCGCATCGCAGGTGACAGCAGTGGCAGGATCTTTGGGCAGTGGAGCAGACTCTCTCTTCAGGGTGATGTGGGCTGTGGCTGCCATGTAGTTTATGCTACCCACAGCCAAGGACAGGGAGTGGTGGTCATGGCTAAGCCGAATAACTTGGGTTGGGCCACTGAGTTTGCAGGACTTTCCTGGTGGAGGAGTGGCTAAGACTGTGCTGCCAGTGCAGGGGGCTCAGGTTGGATCCCTGGTCAGGGAACTAGATCCCACGTGCCACAACTAAGAGTTTGCATGCTGCAACTAAAGATCTCATATGCTGCAACTGATTGAATATCAGAGATCTTGTGTGCTGTGACTAAGATCCAGTGCGGCAGTAAATAAATAGACAAATATTAAAAACAGAAGTGTGTTCATTTCTAGGGATACACCATAAAAAACAATGAGCTCTCCGTGTGGCCTTGATAACAACATATTTGTCAGATCTCTACTTCCTTTAGAATTGGATTCCCAGAGTAGACTCTGAGTAACAGTTGCCAACAAAAAGATTTCAAAGGGCAAATGTTTGGAAAATATTGCTTGGAGTTTCACAGGGAACATCAGTATGTTAAAGGCTGTGTGGAATTCTGTGCTGAAGAAGCATGTTTAGCTCAACATTTATTTATTTTTATATTTATTTTTGGGAGTATGCATGCTTAGTTTTGTTTGACTCTGCGACCTTGTGAACTGTATGTAGCCCACCAGGCTTCTCTGTCCATGGTATTTTTCATCCAAGAATACTGGAGTGGCTTGCCATTTCCTTCTGCAAGAGATCTTCCCAACCCAGGGATCAAACCCATGCCTCATGTCTCCTGTATTGGCAGGCCAATTCTTTACCACTAACGCCACTTGGGAGGATAACTGCTTTACTGTGATACACTGGTTTCTGCCATACATCAATATGAATCAGCCATATGTATATACACATGTCCCCTCCCTCTTGAACCTCCCTCCTACCTCCCACCCCATCCCACCCCTCTAGGTTGTCACAGCACTGGTTTGTAGCTCAACATTTATTAAGGTAATTTAGTTGTGGATTTTTTTTTTTTTTTGAAAATAGAACTTCTAGTCAAATTCCACAGAAGTACATATTTGGAAATCCTTATACAGACAGATTGGAACCAACCAATCTGGGAAGATTCATTTGGGTTCTCACTAGAAGCAGAGTGCTTGGGGGAGCTGGAAAACAAAGCTGGTTGCTGAGTGAGCAGGGTCCTCCAACTAGGGAAGTCTGGATAGTTATGAGATTAAAAAATGGCTGAGGATGCATCTAGGGTCAGATAATCATTAATCAAGCATTGATTCAGTGTTTCCTTTCTCATGGCATGCTACGTGCTGAGAGTTGGCAAACTTTTCTGTGAAGGACCAGAGAGTAAGCATTTTAGGTTTTATGGGCCGTATGGTAGTGTGAAATACATTAATGAAGGACATGGCTGTGTTACAATAAAACTTTGTTTATGGATACTGAAATTGGCATTTCACATAATTTACATGTATTGTAAAATATTATTTTTCTTTTGATTTTTTTCTCCCAACCATTTAAAGATGCGAAGACCATTCTTGGCTTCTCTACCCTATAAAAGCAGGTGGTGGGCCAGATTTGGCCTATCGATTTGCCAACATCTTATGCTACTTGCCTGCAGGGGTTCCCAGCCTAGTGGGAGGCATCTACATGGATAATTTCAGTGTTCTGTGGAAAGCCTTGCAGTGGAGGTCAACACGGGATCCTTCTCTGAGAGCCTCAAGGAGGCACTGGGAGGCACTTGGATGTGTTAGAAGGGGAGCTGGCAGAGAAGGCACTCTGGATTTTGTACTTTGACTTCAAGACCTGGTTGGATGTTGCCTGAAGGCTGTGCCTACCTGAACTCAGGCGTTCCTCTTCTGACTGGGCTTAGTGTTCACCTGGAGTCTCTCTTCTGGTGCTGCTATTTTCCTCTGGGCTCCTTGCCTTGCTTCTGTGGTTTAGATCCCCATCCCCCCTGGTTTACTGTGGGGGCCTTAACACTTCTGTACCATACTGGCTGCTACAGCCTTCTAGAGATTGAGCCGGTGTCCCTCCCCCTGAGTACTCTCCGCCTCTCTCCATCAGGGCTGGTATTTCCATACCCACTGAACTCTTGGCTCCCTCGGCTTCTGGTACTCACTACAGGAACTTCACACAGTGGGTGTGGTGGTGCCAGCGCAAATTGGCACTTGACATCCAAAGTACCCATCTCATCCCAAATGAGTTCACTGATGTCTGGCTGGTAGCTTGAAATCTGCTATGCTGGGAGTATTCAACCCATAGAAACTGGCAAGGAAAATCTGCAAATACAGATCAGGATCCCCACTGCCCTTTCCACTGTGGCGATTTCTGCCTTGGAGGACTGGTTTACCACTCCTTATGTGCCCAGGCAAAATTATTTCTCAGGATATCACACCACTGTGGGCTTTCCAGGTGGTGCTAGTGGTAAAGAACCTGCCTGTCAGTGCAAGAGATGTAAGAGACGTGGGTTCAGTCCTGGGTCAGGAAGATCTCCTGGAGGAGGGCGTGGCTACCCACTCTTGTATTCTTGCTTGGAGAATGCCATGGACAGAGGAGCCTGGTGGGCTACACTCCAGGGGGTCACAAAGAGTCAGACATGACTGAAGCAACTTTAGCATGGCACACAACCGTACTCAGCCCTGGGAGAAATTTAGATCTAGGTGTAGTGTCAGTTACTAAACTGTTAAAAATGCCTGGAATATCACTGCCCTCTGGCCCTTCTTGACACATTCCTCCTAGACTCTCCCAGTCTGTATTGGTCCCCCTTCCTTGATATGGTCAATCATATGACACTGCTGTGTCATCTTCTGATTCTATGTGGGTCTTTCGATTCTGAGGCCCTGGAATGTGAACTTGGAGAGGCAGTTGTAGTGACTAATTTCCAGGGCTGTAGGGCCAGGCTGTCTGGGTCTAAATTCTGGTTCTATCACTTACAATCTGAGTCATCCTGAGTAAGTTATTAAGTGAATCGGTTTACTTCATCTGTAGAATTGGTCATATTTGCAAGGTCTAAATAATTTCATATACACAAAAGCACTTAGAACAATATCTGCTCTTATAGGCATTCAGTGAATTCAGCTATTATTAGTAGTCATTTTGTTTTCAAATCCTATCATTGCCTGGCACATGTATGATACACACTTAGTGCATTAAAAAAATATATATATAAAATGCTAATTATATGAGCAAAAGTACACATAGAAGTAGAGAAGGGAGTGATTGGGCTGGAGTAAGGGGATTTGAACAACTGATGGAGTGTGAAATAGGGCTTGAAGGGTTAGCTGAGTGTTGACAGCTAGGGAAAGTTAATGGTTAATTCAGCTGGCACTTCAAAAGTTAGGCCATTTTTAAATATAGAAACTGAATGTGAAAAATAATTAGCATTAAGCTGATTTCATTTCAATTTAGTAGGAGACCTACTATCAAAATTCCATTTCTCTCTTCCCTGATGTCTGCTGAGGTGTTACTAAGTGGTTTGCTTTAGGAATATAATTGATTTTAATTATTGAACACTGTACTTGAAGAGAAAGCAGAAAGTCAGGAATGGTCTGTAACTCTGGGACATTAATTTTATGCATTCTGGAGAAATTAACATGATAACGGTGACATTTCCATAGCGTCCAAAAATAGTATTACCGATACAATGACTGAGAGATGGCGACCCCTTGACTCTTCCTGTTCTCACATCCACTGTCACTTTGTCTTTTGTGAGTTATTTTTCCTTTTGGAACTCACCTGTGTTGTCTTCTGGCAAATGAAAGCCAAGCTAATAAAGCACAGTTCTGCCCCATGATTTTGCTAAAAGAAAGGCAGCTTCTCCAAAGAAGGGAAGGGTATTAATTTGCCTTTTTTAGGACCTGTACAGTGATGGAGGTTGACATAATTCTCTTTGAGATTTTTGTTCTTTTGTTACTGAACAATTGTTCTTAGCTGATAGGAGTAGATAAGTGCAAGAAGATGAGGGCTGCTGTCGACGAAGAATCAGGACTGTTTGAAATTTATTCCTTGTCTTTCCCGCATTCCATTCATAGCCTCTAAGGCAAGACAGATCTGGTTTGAATGAGGAATCTCACTTTGCATGAGTGATCTAACACCTGTGGCACACCTATTATTTTGAGCCTCATTTTTCTCTTCTGTAAATGGGGATTATGGCACCCACCTGGATGGTGATGTGGGTGTCAGTGATGGAGCTCTGAGGTGACAGTATGAGGCACAGCCCTGGTGGCTTAGTTGGTGCTTAGGAAATGCTTCTGTACTCAAAGTTTCTTTCTCCAGAAATTATTATAGGTATGGTAGGATTCTCCTTCAGTTCAGTTCAGTTCAGTTGCTCAGTTGTGTCCGACTCTTTGCGACCCCATGAATCACAGCACGCCAGGCCTCCCTGTCCATCACCATCTCCCAGAGTTCACTCAGACTCATGTCCATCAAGTCGGTGATGGCATCCAGCCATCTCATCCTCTGTCATCCCCTTCTCCTCCTGCCCCCAATCCCTCCCAGCATCAGAGTCTTTTCCAATGAGTCAACTCTTCTCATGAGGTGGCCAAAGTACTGGAGTTTCAACTTCATCATCATTTCTTCCAAAGAACGCCCAGGGCTGATCTCCTCTAGAATGGACTGGTTGGATCTCCTTGCAGTCCAAGGGACTCTCAAGAGTCTTCTCCAACACTACAGTTCAAAAGCATCAATTCTTCGGTGCTCTGCCTTCTTCACAGTCCAACTCTCGCATCTATACATGACTACTGGAAAAACCATAGCCTTGACTAGACAGACTCTCCTTAAACATATTTAAATTGACAAAGATATGTGACAATTAACATTTGGGTGAAACATCTACTGTGTGAATGTGTACATGACTCTGGATGTATGTGTTGTGTGTGTATACCTGGGAAAGCAGGCACGCGCAAGTGTGACAATATTTCTAGAACAGTACTTGCATACTGCCTTCCATGCCACCTTTTTCTTCTCTTCCATGAAGAAAGCAGATCCATTAACAAGGAGGATTAGATAAAAGTAGCAGACTGGCCTGAAAATGCATTGGACAACAAAACCCCATTCTATTCTTACAAAATCTTTGATATTTGTGACATACATGATACTTGAAATTCATAATATATCAGCAATTGTCATTCTCAAAATCTATAATACTTTGGGTAGTCTCAATGAAATTCCAAATTTGTGAATTTTACAGAGTGTCACTACAGATGAGGGTCTGTCAATAGTCTGCCAATTAGCAGGTTGAAGATTAACTGTTTGGAAGATTATCAGTTATTGAATTGACTTAAAATCACAAGTTGTATGAATTGTGGACAAGGAAACTTTGCTCTGTGTCCAAGGCCATGGCGTTCTGGATGATCTTTTACTGGCTCTGTTCATTTGGATTTTGAAATAATAAGATGTATAATTTATTTATCTATGCTCAGGAGGTATAAAAACTATAAAAAACAGAGAAGATACTTTGTAATCATAAAATACATGCAACTAAACACCATCTTAAGAAAATTTTCTGCAGGACTATTTTCATTTTAGAAGGGACTTAACTTTGTGGCCATCATATCCAGTGGCTGTGGGAAGGAGAAGTATGCTAGACTCCCGTTGAAGACCCGTGTTCAAATCCTGACTTTGCCTCTTATGAGCTCCAGAGCATATTATTCAACCTCTTGGAGTTCATTTTTCCATTTGAAAAATGGGAGTCATCATAACTACTCACCAAATTGTGGCCCATATAAGTAAATTCTATAGTGAAGTTTGTCCTGTGTTTCCGTTCCTGCCTCCTCTGGACCAGTGCTCTCCAGATGCGGGAGTATTTGCCTTCTGCAGAATGATTTGTGGGGATCGTTGCGAGGGTCTGGAGGAAGCCCCTTTCGCATTTCCAACTGGTTCCTTTCCAGGGTTGGTTTACCCATTGCTCAGATGGCTCAGTCCCTTTGTGCGCTGGCTGGAGAGACGGAAGTCAGCAGCACCCAAGGGGGCAGACGATGTCACCTGGAGAGTGAGAAGATAAAAAGGGTCTGTAACCAAGCACCAGTTGTTTAGGGTGCAGAGGAGGGCCCCGGGTCAGCCAGGAGGGAGCTGGGCATGGGAGTGCAGGAGGAGCCAAAGTCAGAAGTGGAGGTGGAGGAACTAGTCAGTTGCACTGGACACCCCAGAGACATCCCCAAGGATGGGTTCCTCTGCTTACTTTATACCTGAATAGGTATGTTTCTTTTCTTTGCTGATAGAGACAGGAGCAGTGGAAGAAGAGCAGCACAGCCCCAGGGAAACCGTGGAGAAACTTGAAGATGCAGGAGAGCAAGGTAAGCCCCACTCGCTGTGTGCAACTGACTGGGTGCAAAATCCTCCAAATGGCTCTTCTTTCAAACGCTGCTCTTGCAACAGCTTAAGGGAACACAGAAGTGACCAGAACTATCAGTTTCAGTGAAATGAGGAAAAAAATCGGGGTTCAGAGTGCTAATGCTTTTTTCAGCCATGGAGAAGCTAGAGTTTGAATCAGCTCTTCTGAACCTTAGACCCGAGCCGTTTGCACTGGACCAGCTACCAGTCTCTCGGGCGTTTCTTGAGCGTTTACCAAAGCAGCAATGCAGCGTTTCCTGCAGATATCTTGGCCACCAGAAGGCCACAGTGTGGGCCGCCATGCTGTCTCTCTCAGTGGGAAAGCATCCAAGCAAATGTGGTCCCTTTTAATGTGCTCGTGGCCAGTCGCTTCATGATTTCTAGCCTTTGCTCCTGCTTCTGTGCTTGATGCCCTTCGCCCTGGTCACTTCTGCCAGACAAATGGGGCGTGCTTCCCTCCTGGTGAGAAGAGACCAGTGGGGTGCTGGGAGCCCCACCAGCACACAGGCACCCTCCAGCTGTGCTGGCGCTGAGCACAGCTGTGTTGGCAGCTCCCAGGCAGGGAGAGTCCGTGTTTTCCAAAGTGAGGTTTCTTGTACTGTGGGTTGTGGCAGTTTGGAGTTTGTTGTACATAGAAACCCCATGAGACTTTGGGGGGATTTTTTTTTTTATCATACTCAGAAAGACATTCTTTTGGATTTTAAGTATTCCAAATTAACTCTAGGGGTAAGGTCCTCCAATCCGTTGAATGTTGACAGTTCCATTGTCTTCTAGGGCCATTCCCCTCCTTGTTTATGTGCAAATGAAGGCTTTAAGATTTTTTTGTTTATTTTTAATTGGAAGATAGTTGTTGTACAATATTGTATTGATTTCTGCCAAACATCAGCACGAATCAGCTATAGGTATACCTATGTCCCTTCCCTCTTGAACCTCCCTCCCCACCCCATCCCTCTAGGTTGTTACAGAGCCCTGGTTTGAGTTCCCTGAGTCACACAGCAAATCCTATTGGTTATTTATTTTATGTATGGTAATGTATATATTTCCATGTTACTTTCTAAATACACCCCACCCTCTCCTTCCAGCAGACCCCCAGTACCCACTATGTCCATAAGTCTGTTCTCTATGTCTGTGTCTCCCTTGCTGCCCTTCAAATAGGTTCATCAATTCCATGTTTCCAGATGCAATATATATGCGTTAATATACGGTATTTGTTTTTTTCTTTCTGACTTACTTCGCTCTGTATAATAGGCCCTAGGTTCATCCACCTCATTAGAACTGATTCAAATACATTCCTTTTTATGGCTGAGTAATATTCCACTGTATATATGTACCACAGCTTCTTTATACATTCATCTGTCAATGAACATCTAGCTTGCTTCCATGTTCTAGCTATTATAAATAGTGCTGCAATGAACATTGGGGTACATGTGTCCTTTTCAATTTTGGTTTCCTCAGGGTATATGCCTAGTAGTGGGATTAAAATTAAGACTTTTAAAGGAACTTTCATTTAAGAGTTTAGAGTCTTTTAAAAAAATTATTGAAGTATCATTGATTTACAATGTTGCAGTAAGTGTTCAGGGTTTTATTTATTTATTTTTTGAGTTTTTTTGGGGGGGAGAATTCTTTTTATTTATTTTTAAAAGTTAATTTATTTTAATTGGAGCCTAATTATTTTACAATATTGTGGTGGTTTTTGCCATATACTGACATGAAACAGTCACAGGTGTCCCCCCCATCCCAAACCCCCCTCCTGCTTCCCTCCCCATCGCATCCTTCTGGGTTGTGTCGGGGCACCAGTTTTGAGTGCCCTATTTTCCTGCATCAGAGTTCAGGGTTTTAAAACAATTTTATCAAGTGTTGTGAAGTGCTGGAAATAACATGGACCGTCAGAAGTTCTGGTGCTGGAACTGTGCTGATTAGTTGTGAGGACAACCTGTTTTCCTCTCTGTCGCTTTTCCTATGACTTCCTACCCTTCACAGGTTACTGAGCAAAAAGTCACTGAAATGCATAAGGTGTGAAAACAAAATAATGACATGATAGCAGAAGCTGATATTTGTTGCGTGGTTACTATGTGCTAAACACTGCTCTAAACACCTTTCAAGTGTTAAGTCATTTAGTCCTCACACCTGTCATGGGACGAAACTGAGGCACAGCCCAAGGGCAGAAAGCTAGTATGAGAAGCACCAGGATTTGACCTTGGCAGGTCAGGTTTGGAACTTGTGCTGTTCACTGTGATGTTTTTAACACGAGCGAAGTAGGATGAAAATGAGTATGTTTAGGGTGAAAATGACACCAATGTTGTTTTTTTAAAAAGCCAAAATCTTATCACTTTTGCTCACATGTTTCTATCACTCATCTCAAAAAAGAGACTAGTGGTGATGTTTTCTTCTCCAGGAAACTGTGGGCTGGACTAACAGCCCCATGCTGG
Source organism: Madoqua kirkii (assembly GCA_006408675.1). Classification (NCBI taxonomy): domain Eukaryota; kingdom Metazoa; phylum Chordata; class Mammalia; order Artiodactyla; family Bovidae; genus Madoqua; species Madoqua kirkii. The sequence continues at coordinate 9,872 of SJYC01044123.1, read as the reverse complement.
CCTCCCCGAACCTGATGAACTTCCCTCTGTCTATGAATCCTGTTCAGTGATCATTTGTTCAGTTGTGGGTTGGTGCACCTAGACAGCGAGCCGCCGGAAGGCTGGACAGTGAGCTAGAGTCTGGCAAGTAGATCACGGAGCTTGAATGTTGGGCCTCTGGGTATTGGCATTTTCTCCCCTTCCTTTCTCTCGGCCACTCCTTCGAGCCAGCTGAATCTCCCGCCTGTCCTCCCAAGAGAGTCTCTGTTAAGTGGTTCCCAGGGTCTATCCGAGTTTCAGGGAGGCAGGTCGCAGTCCTTTAAGGGGCTGCTGACTTTAGAGGCATCATCTTCATGACACTTGGGGCTTTCCCACTTCCCCTTGTGTGGCGAGAAGCTGAAGGTGGTCAGTGATGGGGTAGGGGACATGGGGTGAGGAGACTGACCCATTTTGTGGATGGGAACCAGGACCACATAAGACACTAGGGGGATGTCCTTGGGGACAGGCTAGGGAGGTGGCTAAGGCTCCTCTTGCAGGGACAGAAACCTCAGGTCAATTCAAGGGCACAGTTCTGTTTTCTAGATGGGAGATGGAAAGGAAGCCTGCCTGTGGTCTCTAATTAGCACTCATCTCCTCTCTACTTATTTATTTCTTTGAATTTGATTGAAAAAGGGAGAGGCTGAAAAAGTAAGTAGAAGGGCCAAAGGGTGGGATTGTCTGGAAATTTCCACCCTGTGAGGTAATGAAGACAGGCAACCTAGTGAGGCCGATGGAGACTTGGGCAGAATTCAGATTGGTCCCCATTTAGACATGTCCACCTTGCTGCAGCTGGCCTCAGTTTCTTCATGTGTGAAAAGGGCACAGCTGTGAGGGTTGAGATTCTTTCTGTAGGTGGAAAAGTCTGTCCCAGTGGTTGTACCTCGAGGAACAGAAGTTGAAAACGAGGACCTATTGACTCTTCTTTCAATTTAATTACTGAATTAACACCTTGTTTTTACCCTTTTCCAGTTCTTGTTATTTCCAAAATGTGGTCCTGATTTCCAGCATTCTTCAGCAGTTCAATTTTCTTTGTGATTTGCTTCAGTTGTCACACATTTTTGAGTCAATCCCATAACCGTTCGCTGAATGCACGGTGCATGTCAATGACAATGCTTTGTGGTTTGGAGGGATATCTTCAAAATCACAGCGAAAATAATTATGTCAAGAGGCAACTCATTTGGAAAGTGGAAACCCAATAGCTTCCATTCTCTTAAATGCCCTTTGTTGTCGTGAGAGGCACTGTGTTAAAAATTCAGTTGCCAAATGTGAAAAGGAATTTATCACAATGAAAAAATACCTTTTGGTAACTTAAATACCTGACAAAAGCATCTCAGTATTAAATCGTTAATTCGTTAGGACTCCCACCTGCTGCCAACTATAACTGCTTTCTTTTATCATGATAATAGAGACTTCCTGATTCTCTGGTAGAGTTTTTGGGCAGCAGTGAAATCAACATCTGGCAAAATCTGAGATTTCAGTCTTCTTGTCAGTTAGAGACTTTGTGCTTTTCCCACCCATGGAGCTTTTCATAGTTTAAGATCATAATTTAGAATCGCCACCGCCCAAGTCTGCAGTCTATTTCTTTTGGTACCATCTTGCCTTGCATGGAAAACATGCATAATAGGTTCTTAAAGTATCAGTAAATAAGGTGTCACATTACTGATGCTGTGGTAGCAGGACTTTTCCATTAGATCCTGCTATGTTGAAAGAACGGAATCTCCTTTAAGAAGAGGAGCCCAAGAATTTTTAGACGATGAGTGTGAAGTTTTCTTTACCCATTGGTGGTTAAAGATGCTCCATTTATCCTGATTCATGGAGGCTGGTTCGAGCACGTCCTTGATTTAGAAGCCTGATGTATTAATTTCCATATTTCTTCAGTCAGAACCAGAATATTCAAGTGCTCATTCAACAAGTATTTATTAACTGCCTACTCAGCCCCAGGATTGCTGTAGGTATGTGGAATGCATCAGTGAATAAAACAGGCATAGCCCTCATGAGGCTTACAGTTTACAAATGGGTCATTGATATGGCTCATGATAATTTAATATATTTTTTAAATCATAAAAATGATTAAACATGAAAAATACAAGAATAATTTTGAGACCCATGTTTATGTTAACAACTGACTTTTTATTTGTTTTATTCCTTTTTATTTAATAATTTTTTTTAGCTGTACCACGCAGCTTGTAGGATTCTAGCTTCCTGACCAAGGATTGAACCTAGGCCACCTCAGTGAAAGTGCCAAGTCCTAACCATTCAACCTCTAGGGAATCCTTAATAACTGACTTTTAAAATGCTTTTCTTTTTTTCTGTCTATTATGGGCAGAGTAAAAAATCATTCCTGACCAAGGATTGAACCTAGGCCACCTCAGTGAAAGTGCCAAGTCCTAACCATTCAACCTCTAGGGAATCCTTAATAACTGACTTTTAAAATGCTTTTCTTTTTTTCTGTCTAATTATGGGCAGAGTAAAAAATCTGGAGGACACATTAAAGAAGAAACTAAATTCCACCAAGGTTCCTGGGTAGGAGGATAAGCCTGAACTTGCTGCTTCTGGAAAACCAAGTAACGTGTAACTCCAGCATTACACTAGAGACATTATTACCACTTTGCTGTGATTCCCCTCTGTCTTTCTGAAGTGCATTTTTTACCTGGTTGTGACCACATTGTACCTTAGATAGTTTGCTCTTTTTCTCTAAATATAGTTTATCTTTACTCTCACTAACTGGGTTTTTCTATGACATTTTCTGCAAAACATCAGCATCCTTATCATTATCATCATCAGCAGAGGCCATATCCGGGACACAAAGCGTGTGGTGTGTGTGTGTGTGTGTGGCTAGCTGCGTGTATCTGTGTGGGTGTGTGTTTGCTGGTGATAAGGGACATATTTGCTGTCCTATTGAAAGTGAATCACTAAGCTGGAACAAAGTCCTGGCTGAATTTAGCTAGCAGTGAACAACAGATGGGGGAGAATCTCTCTATTAAAAGTCATTCCAACAAATAGCTGGATCCAGTCTGGTGTCAGAAATCTCCGCTGGAGCTGCCTGTCTGTTCTCTTTGGTTCCAGGGTTCTTGGTGCTCTTGATGATTCTGTTGCCAGGGTTGCCCCGGAGAGGAGCTACCTTCTCCGGGGATTTAAGAACCACAGTAGGAAAGATCTTCTAACTGAATCTAACGCCATAATTCCATTCTGTGTCATTGGAGGGCTTGAAAGTAGATGCATGGGTAAAATACTTAGTCTGGAGCCTGGCACACGGTGCCCGTTAGATCCCAAAGGTCTCTCCATTAGACCCCCAAGAAGCCACGCTCCCTTCCCCACATGCAGCTGCAGGTGCTGCCGACTCTGCCCTCAACAGCTACCCACCTGGGACCTGCTGCTGTGTAACTTGTAACCTTGGCTACTCTGTACCTATAATAACTCCTATTCCTCAGAGCCTCTTCGAGAACCTTTGATGTGCAAATTTTGCTAGCCTACTGAAGATTATTCACCAAATTTCTTCTTACGCCCCCGCCTTATAACCAATAACTGATGTTATTGTACTTCTAGATACTTATGTTTTCTAGTTACAGAAAGGAAAAAGTACCATTTTCAACCACTACATGAATTATCCTTTTGGCTGCTTTCTAATGCTGGAGCTATAATGTGCTATTTTTTTAAACTTTTTATTTTTTAATGGGATATAGCCAATTGACAATGTTGTGATGGTTTCAGGTGAACAGTGAAGGGACTCAGCCACACATATACCTGTATCCATTCTCACCCATGTAACAACGTTCTATTGAAATTGTTTATACTCTCAAAACTTCTGTAAGTAATAATACCAGTATTAGGCCACATGAAAAAGAGGGGTTATTTCTGGCAAAACTTTAATTTGTATCATGGCTGTGAGCTTAGGTGCTTTTTTTGACTTTAGACCAAAAGGTTATAACTCTGATTTGGGGGCAGATTTTTCTTAGCCAAGGGCTGAGGTGTTTTAAACTATGTCTGCTTCTGGTAAATTGAAAATTCGGTCAAAATAGTGAAGAGGGGAGGGTTTAAAATGGATCTTCATTCACCAAACCCTCTTTTTTTTTTTTAAAGCAATATTTACTTATTTATTTGGCTGTGCTGGGTCTTAGTTGAGGCATGCAGGATCTTTGATCTTCATTGTGGCATGCAGGATCTAATTCCCTGATCGAATCCAGGCCCCCCTGCAGTGGGAGCATGAAGTCTTTCTTAGTCACTGGACCACCGGGGAAGTCCCTCAAACCTTCTTTTCTTTCCTAATTTCATTTTCCAGAGCCCCTCTTACAGTCTGATGGGCCCATATGACTAATTCCGGCTAATGGAATGTAGGAAGAAGGAATAAGTGTTTCTTTCAGGCTCTTGGGGGAGGTCATTGAGGAGATGTGACTGCTGGTTGACCTGTGAGCTGGATCCAGGCAATTGGAGGCTCCCCACCCTCTCCTCTGCCTTTGGCCACTTGCCTCTCCTATTTTCAGAAGTTCAAGGATACAGCTTTAAGATAGAATGTAGTATTGAACTGTCTGGATGGCAGTGTGACTGAACCCAGTTAAGTCCTCTATATAAACTTTTAAGATTTGGCGTGTTTGTGTGTGAAGACTTACTCATTTTGCGGCTGCCCAAGACAAGCCTGGTAGGAAAGTTCTCTTGTTTATTAAACCTGCCACCCAGTTATCTGCAGTGGTCTGCCTCTTTCTTCAGTCTCTCCCTGCCTTCTGCATTTTGGGCTCTGTAATGAGCAAAAAATGAACTTTTATTGTGGTGTCTGGCCACTGAAAATTTGGATATTTGTTACAGAAATTAGCTACAGAAACTAATACAGGATTTGGCTCATAAATATTAGGATTTTTTTTTTCTGTTGGTCCCCAGGAAGCACAGAATGTCAGAGTCCTCTCAAGGAAGTCTGAACTGAAAAGAGTTGATAGGGTATGTCTAAGAAAAGCTCTTCAGAGAAAGTCAGGAGTTGAGCAGGAAAGCCAGATACATTGCCAATGGCACATAGTAGGGTTGGCAAGGAAGACATGGCCTTGGGTCAGGAGCCAGATAGGAACGTCATAATGGATTCAAAACAGATTGGAAACAGACTAGGAGTGTTTGGGATAAATGCTGCAAAATGACAGTGGTTCTCATCCTTGGCTTCTCTCTGGAATATCTGGGGAGCTTTAAAAACCACCAGTTCTTAGCCTTCCAACCCCTTCAAGACCAGTGAATCAGAATCTATTTTGGCAAGCCCTGATGTCTATGTGATCAGCTCATGATCACACTGGTGATTTCAGCATGCTGTTGTTGTTGAGACTCACTGCTGTGAACAGGACTGAAGCATCTGTGCTTCACCTTTACTGAACACTGGGTACTAGTGTGAGGCATGCTTGGATGACCCGAAGGGACTGAATAATATGATGGCATGCTAGGTAAAAGTCAGAGATAGTTGCAGCCAGAAGAAACCATGGCTCATACACACTATTCCTCAAGACATCTGTGACTTTTTTTCCTGCAGAGATATGAAAGGTCAGCCTGAGGGACTGCCGTGGTGCCTTTGATTCCATTCCCTATGCCCTTGGTGCTCTGATCAGGAGAATATCTCAGAGTTCTGGAGCCCAAAGGCGCCTTCCATGTTGTCCTGAGTCGTGTTCATGCCATCTTGGGGAACAATGGAGCTTCATGTTTATGAGGCTGGCATGTGAAACAGCAGGGAGTTGTTCATAGTAGCCACTGTGGATAACAAGGCATAATGATAGTGACTGCTAGTAAAGTATTATGCCTTTAAGGGTGTGGGCAAGTTGAATGGAAGTCAGATTTAAACTGAGCTTAAATATGTGCTATGATTTCTGGAAACCTTATCCAGTTCAGTGCCAGCTTATTAAATAGACCAAAGTTTTAGTCTAAAGAGGAATACTGAAAGGCTGTGCTGTAGGCAGAGGAATCACCAGTTCTAATCTGACTTTTTTTCTTTGGGAAATGTTGTACTTTTGGAGGTTTACTCAGTTCTGTGGCCACTGTGCACTATTCATTTGTTCATTCATTCATTCAATAACTTCTAATGGTAATTTACATGCCTGACATCGTGCAAGGTGCCAAACCAGTGAATAAACATGGTCCCTAACTTTCAAAGGGGCTTCCCGGGTGGCTCAGTGGTTAAGAACCCACCTGTCAATGCAGGAGACACAGGAGATGCAGGTTCGATCCCTGAGTCAGGAAGATCCCCTGGAGGAGGACATGGCAACCCACTCCAGTATTCTTGCCTGGAGAATCCCCTGGACAGAGGAGCCTGGCAGGCCACAGTCCATAGGGTCACAAAGAGTTGGACATGATTGAAGTGACTCGGTGCATGCGTGCGCGCATGCGCGCACACACACACACACACACACATACATACACACATGGCACTGCTGCTTGGGGAAGTGATCTGGGCTGCAACTAGATACTTGAGAATCATTAACAGAGCTATCAAAGTGAAGAGGATTGCTCTGTGGAGAGGGAAGAGAGTGAGAAGAGGTTTTTGCATGAGAGCTTCCCTGGTTAGTGACAGCAGTGAAGTAACTGGCCAAGAAAGCTGCAAGGAAAACCAGGAGCAGATTGTACTCTGGATGCCCAGGGAACAAAAGGCATCCTAAACATTGCCACCATGGTTCACAGGGTAAACACGCCAAGAGGCTGAGAAGATGAAGGCCGCAACATGTCCACTAACTGCAGTGATGCCTAAGTGACAAAAGTGCTGTGGAAGAGGGAGGGGAATGGGGGGTGGTGGTGGGTGGGAGAGCGCCGGAGCATTTCCTGAGGCTTCTTGCTGAGCCAGGCTCCATCTAAGCTCCAGATTCCAGCTCTCAGGAAGCCTGTGGGTATCTGCTCCTCAGTTGAGAGATGGAGGCTTAGAACCATGGCTTGCTTCATTGCTTAATGGTGATTGAGCCCTGGGCCTGTTCTTTTTGCCTCTGGATATGGCTTATCTCAAGAACTTTATGCAGGAATAACACACAAAAGGGACCTAGAGCCCTAGCGATGATGATGATGTTAAAAATAACATAACATGTATTGATTGGAATTCCCCAGTGGTCCAGAGGTTAGGACTCCATGTCTTCACTGCCAAAGATGTCGATTCAATCCTGCCTGGGGAATTAAGATCCTGCAAGCCACATGGCTTGGCCAAATTGATAAAAGAAAACACAACCATATATTGAGAGTTTACTATGAGTCAGGTTGAGGGCAAGTCTTTAATAGAAATTATCTCAATATAACTCACTATCCCCTGTAAGATAGTTACTACATCTCCATTTTACAGAAGATAAAAATTGAGACTCATAGAGGCTAAACTACTTGCTCAAGGTCACACAGCTAGCAAACAGAAGCTTTTTGTTCTGTTATAAATGTTGTTAACATGTTTATCATGAGTTGGCTCTAAAGTTCATCACAGAGGAAGCTAGAGGGTGAATGAAGAGAGAGAATGACTAAGAATGACTCTTCTGTCCCCATCACATCACCTCCTGGCTGTGCAGCGTTGTGTGTTACATCCGTGTTCACTGCTTAACTGATCACATGTTTCAGCCCACTCTGTGCCAGGCACTGTGCTTGGGCTGAGATGAAAGACCTACCCTGCTACCGGCAGCTCATATCCTCTTGGGGTGACCAGCTTGCACACAGGCAGTGTGAGTTCAGTGCAGTGGTTTCAGGATAGAGACATGGGGTGGGGCCCAGGGGGTGCTTAAAGTGGAGTGTCCTCTTCCCTCCAGAAGAGGCAGGCAGGGAATCCTTTCTTAAGGACCTGGGACATCAGTGGAGACTTCAAGGATGAGGAGGTCTCTAGGCAAACCAGGTGGAATGAGGGGAAAGAACAGTCCAGGTTTGATAATCCGGGTTACAAAAAAGAAATTCAAGGCTCTCATTTTGGTCTCTGCTCCTCCACTGCAGAGTGTCTCCAGTTCTCCAAATTTCCTAACTGCAAAAGGCTATCAGAAAATTCTCCCTAGATTCTTGGAGCCAAAAGGAATGGATTTACTCTAATTTGCTTCTGATATTATGAGGAAAGCATTGGTCTTGCTCCTCCACTGCAGAGTGTCTCCAGTGCTTCATATCTCCTAACTGCAAAAGGCTATCAGAAAATTCTCCCAAAATCCTTAGAGCCAAAAAGAATGAATTTACTCTAATTTGCTTCTGCTATTATGGAGAAAGCATTGGTCTGGGAGTTGCTCAGCTAGTAGTTTTTGGAACATGGAAGGGTTTTTTTGAGACATTGAAGGCAGATGTAGGAAAAGTCATTTTCACAAAGCACTAATGGTATGTAAACTTAGAAAAAACATTGACAAATAGATGGAGGCCATCTCTATCACAAAGAAAAACTGTCTCATTGTGCAAATAAAATTCTGTAATCTCCATTAGGGGCTTCTCTGTTAGCTCACTGGTAAAGAATCCACCTGCAATGCAGGAGACTCGGGGTTCAATTCCTGGGTCGGGAAGGTCCCCTGGAGCAGAAAATGGCAACCCACTCCAGTATTCTTGCCTGGGAAGTCCCATGGTCAGAGGAGCCTGGCAGGTTAGTGTCCATGCGTTTGCAAAGAGCTGGACACGACTTAACAATTAAACCATCACCACTACTAATCTGCATCAGGCCTTCAAGGCATCTTGCTGGGAAATTTTTGTGCCCCTCAGGTGTGTAGGTACTTTGCTTTTTATTCTGTTTATTTAGATAGTCATTGCCTTCCCTGGGCCTAATTAATATGAGAAACAAGAATAGGCTCTAGGGAGGCAATAAGGTAGAAGCAAACTGAAGCAGAAAAGGGTTTTAGGAGAGCTGGAGAGGAGTTGCTTCCATAAACGCAGACTTTCTGAGACGACTGTTTTGTTCCGAGCCCTGGTTCCACAGACTGTTCAGGACTTTCTCTTCCTATAAAGTCCTCAAAGGCAGGGACCGTTTCCTGGTTAGCAGCAATGCCTATCACGTAGTTGGCACTCGGTAATGTTAGTGTCATTCCACCCTTTCTCTGTTTATTTATTTATTTTTTCTTCTCTACATCTCTCCTTGAAGGGACTGTGTTTGATGGATTAGCTAGGATTCAAGATGGCAAGCAACAGAAACTCCCATCTGCTAGCTCACTCACAAAGAGGGAATGTAGTGTAAGATATTAGAGCATCTCATAGAATTGGTTTTTAGATTCAGACTGGAACTGGGCCTGGAATTTCCTGTAACTTTCTCTTCACCTCTCACAATTTCTACTCTCAGCAAAGATACTCATTAGTCTTATCTGGATTGTATCAATTTCAGCCAGAAGAGAAACTTCAGAAGTTCAAACTCATTGCCTATAGCATTTCTGTGATGATGTGATTGCAATGGGGTCCTCCCCCACAATTTAGAATAGTTGTCACACAGCTGAGGATGTCCATGAGGGCTATAAACAATGCTTTTATTGAGGCAATTTGGTTTTATAATTCTTGGGCGACTGGAGAATTCCAAATGAAGTGCTGGGGAGTTGTCTTCTCTTTGGTATGACAAAAAGTTGCTTTCTTAGAAAACTGACTTTTTGATAACACATGCTACATATAGTCTCATCTTTTTAAGCCGCTTCAGTTGTCTCCGACTCTGTGTGACCCCATAGATGGCAGCCCACCAGGCTTCCTTGTCCCTGGGATTCTCCAGGCAAGAATACTGGAGTGGGTTGCCATTTCCTTCTCCAATGCAGAAAAGTGAAAAGTGAAAGTGAAGTTGCTCAGTCGTACCTGACTCTTAGACGACCCCATGGACTGCAGCCTACCAGGCTCCTCCGTCCATAGGATTTTCCAGGCAAGAGTACTAGAGTGGGTTGCCATTGCCATCTTTTTCTAGATGTTTAGAAACCAATGAACACTAGTTTAACAGTGTT
>SJYC01044122.1:0-15747 GCA_006408675.1 Madoqua kirkii | reverse complement strand
TTGGAAAGAATGATGCTAAAGCTGAAATTCCAGTACTTTGGCCACCTCATGCGAAGAGCTGATTCATTGGAAAAGACCCTGATGCAAGGAGTGATTGGGGGCAGGAGGAGAAGGGGACAATAGAGGATGAGATGGCATCACCAACTCAATGGACATGAGTTTGGGTAAACTCCAGGAGTTAGCGATGTACAGGGAGGCCTGATGTGCTGCAATTTTTTGGGTCGCAAAGAGTCAGACACAACTGAGCAACTGAACTGAGGCAGTCTAAAGCAAACCAAACTATGAAGAATCATAGCTTACTCATCAATTGCCCATATAGGGTGAATTACAGCCATTATATTGTATAATTCAACTATAACAATCCTACTAATTTATATTGTAATAACACTTACCTTATTTATATTATTCATTTGTAGCTTAGTTACCACACTATCACCATCACATCTATGAAATAAAATGCCCACTATTACAACCTTTATTCTCATCGCCCTACTACATATATATATACGTGTGTGTAGGTAAGTATACATATTAGATATATATGTGTGTGTGTGTATGTGTGTGTATCTTTCTCAAACAGAGGCCTGCCTTGAGTCTCTGCCTTAGGAGTTAGTAACAGTCCCTCAACTGATTATAAGACCTGAGACAGTTCATAAAGTCCTTTGACTAAAGAGGGGGTCAGAATTCTGAAGAAAATCTTGTGGTAACATTACCAGATGCTATAAATCTTCCTAGTTATCTACAGGTGCTCACTGGTGTAAGTATGCCCCAGAGAAGGGGAAATCCTAAAGCCTTTATAGGACTGGATAACAGCACTGAGTATCAGTCAGAGGGGATGCTTGTAGGGGCTGGGGTCCAACTGCAAATGGTATTCTGGCCCAAGTCCATGTCAAAGTAAATCACACGCGTCTATGAACCCATTCTGCAGTTATTCCCCCAGCTCCTCAGTATGTGGTTGGAACAGACATTCTTGGGGCCTGACACTGGACCCCTGAACCTCACAGTTAAGACTGTGATGGCAGAGAAGGTCAAGAGGAAACCCTGAAGCTCCTCCTTTTAAGCAATGCAGAAGTATATAAATAGTAAATAAACCAGAATCCATAAAAACAGTATTTTACCAAATAGGGAATATCAATAAGAGAAATCATGGAAAACACTGGAAGGGAAAAACACAATAACTGAAACGAAAAATTCACTACAGGGGTTCAACAGGCGACTTCAACAGACAGAATAAATAATAAGTGAACTTCAAATGGGTCAAGTGAGATTATCCAGTCTGAGAAACAGAAATAAAAAGGAATAAAGAAAAATGAACAGTGCCTAAGAAGCCCGCAGGACACTACTGAGCTTACCAACATGCACACAGTGAGAATCCCAGAAGAGGAGGACGAAAGAAACGGGCAGAAATCAAATTAGTGGTTGCCAGAGGCTGGGGTGAATGGGAAATGGTTTTCTTTTGCGGTGGTAAAACTGTTTTGGAATTAGATCATAGTGTTGTTTGCACAACATTATGAATATACTAAAGAAAAAAATTACACCTACAATGGCTAAAATAGTGAATTTCTTGTTATATAAACTTTATTTCAATAAAAAGAAATCACCATATCTCAGCTCTTCCTGCTTTATACCCCATCATCCTAAAACTTTTTAAAACATCATTTAAAAAACTTTTCACAGAGCTAGAACAAATAATTTCAAGATGTTCATGGAAATACAGAAAACCTCAAATAGCCAAAGCAATCTTGAGAAAGAAGAATGGAACTGGAGGAACCAACCTGCCTGACTTTAGGCTCTACTACAAAGCCACAGTCATCAAGACAGTATGGTACTGGCACAAAGACAGAAATATAGATCAATGGAACAAAATAGAAAGCCCAGATATAAATCCACACACCTATGGACACTTCATCTTCGACAAAGGAGGCAAGAATATACAATGGATTAAAGACAATCTCTTTAACAAGTGGTGCTGGGAAAACAGGTCAACCACTTGTAAAAGAATGAAACTAAAACACTTTCTAACACCACACACAAAAATAAACTCAAAATGGATTAAAGATCTAAACGTAAGACCAGAAACTATAAAACTCTTAGAGGAGAACATAGGCAAAAGACTCTCCAGCATAAATCACAGCAGGATCCTCTATGATCCACCTCCCAGAATACTGGAAATAAAAGCAAAAATAAACAAATGGGATCTAATTAAAATTAAAAGCTTCTGCACAACAAAGGAAACTATAAGTAAGTTGAAAAGACAGCCTTCTGAATGGGAGAAAACAATAGCAAATGAAGCAACTGACAAACAACTAATCTCAAAAATATACAAGCAACTTATGCAGCTCAACTCCAGAAAAATAAACGATCCAATCAAAAAATGGGCCAAAGAACTAAATAGGCATTTCTCCAAAGAAGACATACGGATGGCTAACAAACACATGAAAAGATGCTCAACATCACTCATTATCAGAGAAATGCAAATCAAGACCACAATGAGGTACCACTTCACACCAGTCAGAATGGCTGCGATCCAAAAATCTACAAGCAATAAATGCTGGAGAGGATGTGGAGAAAAGGGAACCCTCTTACACTGTTGGTGGGAATGCAAACTAGTACAGCCATTATGGAAAACAGTGTGGAGATTCCTGAAAGAATTGCAAATAGAGCTGCCTTACGACCCAGCAATCCCACTGCTGGGCATACACACCGAGGAAACTCGAATTGAAAGAGACACGTGTACCCCAATGTTCATTGCAGCAATGTTTATAATTGCCAGGACATGGAAACAACCCAGATGTCCATCAGCAGATGAATGGATAAGAAAGCTGTGGTACATATACACAATGGAGTATTACTCAGCCATTAAAAAGATACATTTGAATCCGTTCTAATGAGGTGGATGAAACTGGAGCCAATTATACAGAGTGAAGTAAGCCAGAAAGAAAAACACCAATATACTAACACATATATATGGAATCTAGAAAGATGGTAATGATAACCCTGTATGCAAGATAGCAAAAGAGACACAGATGTATAGAACAGACTTTTGGACTCTGTGGGAGAGGGAGAGGGTGGGATGATTTGGGAGAATGGCATTGAAACATGTATACTATTATGTAAGAAATGAATCACTAGTCTAGGTTCGATGCAGGATACAGGATGCTTGGGGCTGGTGCACTGGGATGACCCAGAGAGATGATATGAGGAGGGTGGTGGGAGGGGGGTTCAGGATTGGGAACTCATGTAAACCCGTGGTGGATTCATGTCAACGTATGGGAAAACCAATAAGTATTGTAAGTAAAAAATAAAAAAAAATAAAGAGCATCAAAAAAAGATTAAAAAATAAAATAAAAACTTTGGCTAAAAAAAGAAACCCATAGCATTGACCACCTTAGCCATGTTTAAGAGTATACTGCAGTAGTGTTATAAGGACACTGCAAAACAGCTAAGCGTCACTAGACCCTGGTTTGTGAGGCCTTCCTGAACCCCCTAACTGCAATCAATCACCCCTCCTTCTGTATCCCATAGCATTTGGGGCACACTCTCATTCTAGGTTTGACCAGTTTTCTGTTTAGCTCTTGTTTCTGTCCTCTTCCCTAATTTGTGAGATCCCTGAGGGCAGGGCTTATTGTGACTTCATCTCTGAATTTTTTTCCCCTCAGTTCAACATCTATTTTTTAAAATTTATCTTTAATTGGAAGATAACGGCTTTACAATGTTGTGTTGGTTTCTGCGGTGTAACAACGTGAATCAGCCGTAAGTATACATATATCCCCTCCCTCTTGAGCCTCCTCCCAGCCCTCTCGGTCATCACAGACCCCAGGCTGAGCGCCCTGTGCTATAGAGCAGGCTCCCACTAGCCAGCTATTCACACGTGGTGGTGTATGTGCGCCAGTGTTCCTCTCGATTCATCTCACCTTCTCCTTCCCCTGCTGGGGCCACAAGTCTATCCTCTATGTCCGTGTCTCGATTCCTGCCCTACAGATGGGTTCATCAGTACCAGTTTTCTGTATTCCATATATATGCGTTAATATATAACATTCGTTTTTCTCTTTCTGACTTGCTGCTCCTGCTAAGTTGCTTCAGTTGTGTCTGACTCTGTGCAACCCCACAGACAGCAGCCCATCAGCCTCCCCCATCCCTGGGATTCTCCAGGCAAGAACACTGGAGTGGGTTGCCATTTCCTTCTCCAGTGCATGAAAGTGAAAAGTGAAAGTAAAGTTGCTCAGTTGTGTCTGACTCTTAGCGACCCCATGGACTGCAGCCTACCAGGCTCCTCCATCCATGGGATTTTCCAGGCAAGAGTTACTGGAGTTGGGTGCCATTTCCTTCTCTACTTTCTGACTTACTTCCCTCTATAACAGGTTCTAGGTTCATCCACCTCATTTCAATGAACTCTTATTCACTCCTTTTTATGGCTGAGTAGTATACTCCACTGTATATATGTACCACACCTTCTTTAGCTGTTCATCTGTTAATGAATATCTAGGCTTCCCTCTCTGATTTCTAAGTGAAACTATCTGAATGCATGCTGCGGGAAAAATGAAGAGATGAAGACAGAATGTACCCAGAATGGTGAGAACCAGAGACACGAAGAGAGAGAAGCAAAGGATGACTGCCTTCATCACCCAGGCCTCCTCCTCTTCATCCTGGTCTAACTTCTCACTCCAGCCTTGGCCAACCACAGGGACCAAGGGGATCACTCCATGGGTTCCAGGTCCTGTAAGCTGCTGGCCTCATGGAAACTCTTACCTCCCGACAGTTTCTTCCACGGCTAACACCCTACAGTAGCTGAACTGCCATTGTCCAAAGCTATCTGCTCCGTGCCTGAAGATCAGTCTCCTCTAGCTTTCAACTCTCCTGGACTCTAGGAAACATCCTTGCATGTTTCTTTCCATCTTATATCTGCTCACCAATCTTACACAACCAACATGCAAGAAAATACCTACTTGGTAAATCATTTCTGGGTTATCCAGATACCATTCCTCCAGGGAGGGGATTACAAAGCCTTTGGCTCCTCTCCTGCCTCTTTACCCCTGCTTCCATCCCCTTCATGTCTATAGAACTTGCTGTCTTTGGCAGTGGAGACTGAGTACAGTGAAGGGGTAAAGCGCCATGTGTTTGTCTGCTTTCTTCAGCTTTTGCTAAAGGCTCAGAGATGAGGCTGAACCAAGAAACTGAAATGAAACTTTTTGATTATCTGTGTTTTTCCAATTAATCCTGCTCCCCACTAAGGGATCATGAGTTGGCTGCATCACTGTGTCCCTAAGTGATGAATCCCCATTTGCCAGCTGGCTATGCATGAACCGGATGGCCTGGCATTTCATTTCTTCCTATCCAGTAAAATGAGAAAACTCAAACCAGACACTGAAATGTCTTTTTCTTTTATTAAAAACATTTCTCAGTTGTGTAGCTGGGTACTCTGAGAGTGAACTTCAATATTTCTGAACCTCTGAATGTTGGAAACAGGGAAAAAACTACCATTCAAAGAAATGCCAGACAATTACATAATCTGTCTCTGATCTATGGTCCTCACCCCTGGCAGCCCATTAGGAACAACTGGAGAGCTATAAATAAAAAGATGCCTGGCAATCTGCCTCCTTCTTACCTGAATGGGGCAGCAACATTGGCTTTAAAAACAAAACAAATCAAATCAAGCCAAGCAAAACAAAACACCTTCCATATGATGAAATGGGGCAAGAATCGAGAAGTTCACTGCCTGCTCTGAGGGTAAAATAAGTTATTAGCCAGACACATGTACCCCAATGTTCATCACAGCATTGTTTATAATAGCCAGGACACGGAAACAACCTAGATGCCATCAGCAGATGAATGGATAAGAAAGCAGTGGTACATATACACAACGAAGTACTACTCAGCCCTTAAAAAGAATAAATCTGAATCAGTTCTAATGAGATGGATGAAACTGGAGCCGATTATACAGAGTGAAGTAAGCCAGAAAGAAAAACACCAATACAGTACACTGACACATATATATGGAATTTAGAAAGATAGTAATGATGACCCTGTATATGAGACAACAAAAGAGACACAGATGTATAGAACAGACTTTTGGCCTCTGAGGGAGAGGGAGAGGGTGGGATGATTTGGGAGAATGGCATTGAAACATGTATACTATCATGTAAGAAACGAAGTGCCAGTTTATGTTCGATACAGGATATAGGATGCTTGGGGCTGGTGTACGGGGATGATCCTGAGAGATGATATGGGGTGAGAGGTGGGAGAGGGTTTCAGGATTGGGAGCTCGTGAACACCTGTGGCTGATTCATGTCAATGTATGGCAAAACCAATACAGTAAAGTAGAATAAAGTAAAAATAAAATTAGAGAAAAAAAAAAGTAATTGGGCTTCCCTGGTGGCTCAGTGGGAAGGAATCCGTCTGCCAGTGCAGGAGACATGGGTTCGATCCTTGGGTCATGAAGATCCCCTGGAGAAGGAAATAGTAACCCACTCCAGAATTCTTGCCTGGGAAATCCCATGGACAGTGGAGCCTGGCAGGTTACAGTCCACGGGTCACAAAAGAGTCAGGTACAACTTAGCGACTAAACAACTCTAGGAGTAACTATCTCAGGGATCCCCCTGGGTAAGAAGATATTGAGGTACGTGGAGCACCTCTGAATATTGGTAAATTAATCCAAATACAAGTATTAATAGTTTAGACTGATATGTTAGCTATCTACTGCTGGATAACAAAGTACCACATACCTAGTAATAACTGTGTAATTACTAATGACTTAGTAAACTATGAGCTAATACATGTGCATCGTTTTATTGCCTCAAAGTAAGACATGTTTACTGTCTTGCAGTTTCCATGGGGCAGGAGTCTGGGCATGGCTTGCCGGCTTCTCTGCTTCAGGGACTGTCAAGAGGCTGCAGTTGAGGAACTGGCCAGGGCTGGGGTCTTATCTGAAGGCTTGGCCTTATTTCCAAGGTCATGTGACTACGCTAAGGTCGGTCTCTTGCAGGCTGGTGAACTGAGGCCCTTAGTTCCTAGCTGGCTGTTGACTGCTCTCAGTTCTGTGCCAAGTGGCCTGCTCCAGCTGTTTATTTCATTAAAGCATACAAGCCAAGAGGGCAACAGAGGAAGCCCCCGAGTAAGATGTAAGCTACAGTCTCATCTAACCTAGTCAAGAAAGTGCAATCCTATCCTTTTACAATATTTCACTGGTGAGAAGTCACAGGCCCTGCACACACCCAAAGGCAGGGCAACACACAGGACATAAAGACCAGGAGGTGGGGATCAGCCAGAGTGATGCCTCCAGCTTTGTTTGGCTTGCTCAAGATTGCATGGCTACATGGGGACTTTGGTGGTCCCATAACAAGCTTTAGGATTTTTTAAAATTTTTATGAAAGTATCATTGAAATTTTGATAGGAACTGCATCGAACCTGTATGTGGCTTTGGGTAGTATGAACATATTAACAACATTAATTCTTCCAACCCATATACATGGGGTATCTTTCCATTTATTTGTGCCTTCTTTAATTTTTTCATCAGTGTCTCATGGTACTAATCTTTCACCTCCTCAGTTAAATATATTCCTAAGAAGTCTGTTGTACTTGATGCCATTGTAAAGTGCTAGTTGTTTTTCCTTAATTTCTTTTTTGGATAGTTTGTTGTTAATATGGAAACACAACTGGATTTCATGTGTTGATTTATATTCTGCAACTTTACTGAATTCATTTATTAGTTCTAATAAGTTTTTAGTGAAGTCTTTGTGTTTTCTATATTTAAGATTGAGTCTTCTGGAAACAGATAATTTTACTTCATCTTTTCCTATTTGGATACCTTTTCTTTTTTTCTACTTAACTGCCATGACTATGACTTCTAATGTAATGTTAGAGGTGGTGAGAATGGGCATACTTTTCTCTGATCTTAGAAGAAAAGCTTTCAGCTTCCACTGTTGAGTATAATATTAGCTGTGGGCTTAACTTATATGCAGAGTACATCATGAGAAATGCTGGACTGGAAGAAACACAAGCTGGAATCAAGATTGCTGGGAGAAATATCAATAAACTCAGAGATGCAGATGATACCACCCTTATGGCAGAAAGTGAAGAGGAACTAAAAAGCCTCTTGATGAAAGTGAAACAGAGTGAAAAAGTTGGCTTAAAGCTCAACATTCAGAAAACGAAGATCATGGCATCTGGTCCCATCACTTCATGGGAAATAGATGGAGAAACAGTGGAAACGGTGTCAGACTTTATTTTGGGGGGCTCCAAAATCACTGCAGATGGTGACTGCAGCCATGAAATTAAAAGACACTTACTCCTTGGAAGGAAAGTTATGACCAACCTAGATAGCATATTCAAAAGCAGAGACATTACTTTGCCGACTAAGGTCTGTCTAGTCAAGGCTATGGTTTTTCCAGTGGTCATGTATGGATGTGAGAGTTGGACTGTGAAGAAGGCTGAGTGCTGAAGAATTGATGCTTTTGAAGTGTGGTGTTGGCAAAGACTCTTGAGAGTCCCTTGGACTGCAAGGAGATCCAACCCGTCCATTCTGAAGGAGATCAGCCCTGGGATTTCTTTGGAAGGAATGATGCTAAAGCTGAAACTCCAGTACTTTGGCCACCTCGTGTGAAGAGTTGACTCATTGGAAAAGACTTTGATGTTGGGAGGGATTGGGGGCAGAAGGAGAAGGGGACGACAGAGGATGAGATGGTTGGATGGCATCACTGACTCAATGGACATGAATTGAGCAAACTCTGAGACACAGATGAAGACAGAGGAGCTGAGTGTACTGCAGTCCATGGGGTCACAGAGTCAGACATGAGTTACCAACTGAACAACAAGGAGGCTTCAACAACAAATTTCCTTTTCACAGTTCTAGAAGCTCAGAAGTTCAAGATCAAAGCTCTGACAGATCTTGTGTCTGGGGGGGGGCCCTTTTCCTGGATTACAGATGCTTGCTTCTCAAATCCTCAAATGACAGCAAGCAGAGAGGAAGAAAGATCTCTGTGTAGTTTCTTGTAAGGTTACTAATTCCCTCATGAGGCCTCCAACCCCATGACCTAATCACCTCCGCAAGACATCATCTTCAAATATCTTCACATTGGGGATCAGAGTTTTGACGAATGAATTTGGGTGTGTGTGGCGCAGGGGGACACAATTCAGTCTATAGCCTTCTCCACTGCTGTTCAAGATTCTCAGGCAAACTTCCAGTGATGGAGAGAATGCTTCCCCAACAGAAGGCCCTCATCGTGAGAGGCAAACCCACGGTGGCTGAGATTATTGTTCTTTTGTAAGTAATGTGAAGACGATTCAGCTTCTCTGTACTAATGTCCCCATTAGTAAAATTAAAAATCAACCTACCTAGTCTTTTTATGTTTATATTTGCTTTCCAATATAGCCCTGGAAAACACATCAAGAAGATGGGTTCTGTCCACTTGCTCAAGTCCGTGGGTCTCCTCCAAGAGCAGTTCTGCCTACACCCACCCTGTTGTCTGCAAGCGGCACTGAAAACTGGCTTTCTTCCTTAAGTGTGACTCTGAGATGGATCCCCAAGGCATTTTTGTACTTGGAGTTAATAACTCAGACCCAAGTCTTTATTTTGGAAGATGGAGATCATTGTAAATCTCTGAGTTACCCAATCCAAGGCCAAGTGAAAGCTTCTAAACGTCGAATGCAGGGAGGGGCCAGTCCAGCGCCTTCACAGCTCCCCTCCAGGTAACCTCTGTCAGTGTCTCGGAGGCATAAGCCTTCACACCCACCCAGGGTGTGTTCACCTGCTTGCCAAGATCTGTACACACCACGGGAACTGCTGACAAGAAAACAACACAGCAGTTTGAGAATTTTTTTAAATCCTCACAAATTTTTCTTGTGCTGATCATAAGCCTCAGTGATGATGAGAAGAATATTTATCCTGCCACCAAGACAGAATACTCACCCACCTGCCATAATACTCATCCATCCATCACCCACCCCAGCAGGCAGGATGAAGCTGGGCCTGCAGCATCCCTGCCCCCATCTGCCTGCAGTGATGGATGACCCATCAGTGACTGCAACAGGGTCACCGGTGGGGGTGGGGGGCCTCAGGGTAGGGGAGCTACAACTGGCTTTTAGCTAAAAAACAAAGAGATTCTCCCACAGCTCTAACCTCCATCACATAGAACTTATTTCTACTTTGAAAACATGTTGGTTATGGCTATATATGCTTTTGATTAATACTTTTGGCCATTTTTAATTTTTACTTTTGCACTGGGACTTTCAAGGATGGAATTATTTTCTCTATCTTTTTTTGTGTGTGTGGGTAGTAGTGGGGAGTGAAGGGAAAATTATAACCACAAAACACAACAAAGAAAACATAACCACACAGCATTTCACAGATAACTATTCTTACAACTCAAGGAAAAGGTTCTACTCTCATTTTTACCAGTTTGGTGTCAGACACCAGTGCCAACAAGACAATAGCCTGTACACATCAACTGCTTTCCATTTTCTGGCTCTCAAACAATCAAATATCAGCAAGGTTTGGGCTGGGAGAGTCACCAGCTCCTTACCTGGAAACTCAGGCTGCAAAGTCCTAAGCCCTCCCTTTCCTGATTTTCCTTTCAAAATACTGTGACTGATATATGCAGATGTTTCTAGCACTTTATCACACTATTCAGTGAGAAAGAGATAATTTCTCATCAGACTAAAAAGAGGCTTAAACAATATTCCAAAAGAGTAGTAAATTCTAACATTTCCCTACATGGATCATGATTTCTCTCACCCTAGGAACTCTGACCTACTCTAGAAAAATGGAAATTTGGACAGGTTTTCCCTTTGCCTTCATGCCTCCCTAATGGCTAATTCACATGCATAAATTAATACTTTGTTGTTCAGTTGCTAAGTCATGTCTGACTCTTTGCAACCCCATGAAGGGCAGCACTCCAGTCTTCCCTGTCCTTCACTACCCCCCGGAGTTTGTTCAAACTCATGTCCATTGAGTGGGTGATGCCATCAATCATCTCACCTCTCCCTGCAGTCCAAGGGACTCTCAAGAGTCTTCTCCAGCACCACAGTTTGAAATCATCAACTCTCTTAAGAATACCCTTTAGGAACCCTCCTAGGCTATTGGTAGGAATGTAAATTGACACAGCCACTATAGAAAACAGTATCAGTTCAGTTCAGTCACTTAATCGTGCCCGACTCTTTTCAACCCCATGAATCGCAGCACACCAGGCCTCCCTGTCCATCACCAACTCCTGGAGTTCACTCAGACTCATGTCCATCGAGTCCGTGATGCCATCCAGCCATCTCATCCTCTGTTATCCCCTTCTCCTCCTGCCCCCAATCCCTCCCAGCATCAGAGTTTTTTCCAATGAGTCAGCTCTTGACATGAGGTGGCCAAAGTACTGGAGTTTCAGCTTTAGTATCATTCCATCCAAAGAAATCCCAGGGCTGATCTCCTTCAGAATGGACTGGTTGGATCTCCTTGCAGTCTAAGGGACTCTCAAGAGTCTTCTCCAACACCACAGTTCAAAAGCATCAAAACAGTATGGAGGTTCCTTAAAAAGCTAAAAATAGAGTTGCCATATGAAGTAGGAATCCTACTCCAGGGCATCCATCCGGAGAAAATGATAGTTTGAAAATATACATGCACCCTTATGTTCATAGCAGCACTGTTCACAATAGTCAAAAAATGGAAACAACCTAAATGTCCATCAAGAGACATGGAATGGATGAAGATGTGGTACATATATACAATGGAATACTACTCAGCCATAAGAAGTATGAAATGATGCCATGTGCAGCGACGTGGATGAACCTAGAGATTATCATAGTAAAGATAAGTCAGAGCAAGACAAATACCGTATGATATCACTTATATGTGAAATATAAAGTATGATACAAACGAACTTATTTACAAAAGAGAAACAGACTCACATACATAGAGAACAAACATGATTACCAAAGGGGAAAGGGGTATTCAGTTCAGTTGCTCAGTCGTGTCCGACTCTTTGTGACCTTATGGACTGCAGCATGCCAGGCCTCCCTGTCTATCACCAACTCCCAGAGTCTACCCAAACCCATGTCCATTGAGTCGGAGATACCATCCAACCATCTCATCCTGTGCCATCCCCTTCTCCTCATACCCTCAATCTTTCCCAACATCAGGTCTTTTCAAATGAGTCAGCCTTTCACATCAGGTGGCCGAAGTATTGGAGTTTCAGCTTCAATATCAGTTCTACCAGTGAACACCCAGGACTGATTTCCTTTAGGATGGACGGGTTGGATCTCCTTGCAGTCCAAGGGACTCTCAAGAGTCTTCTCCAACACCACAGTTCACAAGCATCAATTCTTCAGCGCTCAGCTTTCTTTATAGTCCAACTCTCACATCCATACAGGACTACTGGAAAAACCATAGCCTTGACTAGATGGACCTTTGTTGGCAAAGTAATGTCTCTGCTTTTTAATATGCTGTCTAGGTTGGTCATAACTTTCCTTCAAAGGAGTAAGCGCCGAGAGGAGCTACGCCATGTCCAAGGTAAGGAGCGGTGGCTGGGCTTTGCTGGAGCAGCTGTGAAGAGATACCCCATGTCCCAGGTAAGAGAAGCCCAAGTAAGACGGTAGGCACTGAGAGGGCATCAGAGGGCAGACAGACAGAAACCACACTCACAGACGACTAGCCAACCTGATCCCATGGACCATAGCCTTTTCTAACTCAATGAAGGGGGTGAGGGAGGGATAAATAAGAATTTGGAATTAGCAGATTCAAACTACTATACATGAAATAAACACTGAGGTCTTACTGTATAGCACAGGGAACTATATTCAATACCTTAAAATAAATCACAATGGAAAAGAATATGAAAACAAAAACTGAATCAGTTTGCCATACACCAGAAACACAACATAGTAAATCAGCTATACTTCAACTAAAAAAAAAGAATACCCTTTAGTTAAGAGTAACAGAAGTCTCAACTGTTTCACTTCCCTTTATAACTTTTACTGCCGCTTCACTGCATATTTTCTTTACTGGGCCCACTGTCCCTTCTTCCCAGCTCTCAAGAGATTTGGAGGACAGATGTTGCCAGGAAGCAGAGCTCTGTGATATTTTCAGCCTTGTTTTTAGGAGAGCTAGCACTGAGCTTCCCATTCCCATTCCACTCCCAGACGCTGGGTACATGCTGCATTCCCAGAACTCTCCACTTCGTTGGCATGGAACATAAAAACAGCCTTCTCCTGCAGGGGACAGTTCTTGATTAGAAACCTTTAAATATCTTCTCAGTTTCACTTTCCATGGAAGGTACTAGATTTTAAGCCTGGCAGCTGGCAAACAGCCACATGGGTTTTCAGCTTTCTGGCCCTGACATCTGAAGGAAAAAACTCAAAACACTTATATAAATCTTCCATTTCAGAAGCTTAGCAGGGACTTCCAGTGGATCCACCCATCTCTGGGCCATGATCCTGCTGATAAAGGTGTATATGCCATCCTGCTCAGTGATGGATGGCAGTGGCGCCCCACGCCTGTATGTCTTGGGATTCCACCATGCTGTTTGCCTCTACATACCCGGTGATTATTCCCTGTGTGGACTTTATACTGCAGTTCCTTAAACCTGACTCATCTTGCATACTGAAAGTTTATGCCCATGGAATAGCCACTTTCCATGTCCCTTTTGGGCTTTCCTGGTGGCTCAGTGGTAAAGAATCCATCTGCCGATGCAGGAGATGCAGGTTCAATTCCTCAGTTGGAAGATCCCCTGGAGAAGGAAATGCCAATCCACTTCAGTATCCTTATCTGGGAAATCCCATGGACAGACGAGCCTGGCAGGCTACAGTCTATGAGGTCACAGAGAGTCAGACATGACTTACAAATGTCCCTACTCCTGGCAAATACCATTCTACTCTCAGCTTCTATGAGTATGACTATTTTGTTGAGAGGGTAGAGCTCATGTTAAATGTTTTTATTATGAACAAAACCAAACCCGTTCCTCTTGGGCAGATGGCTTGATGATCTGGAGTAATGGCTACTCCAGTCCATGTTCAGAGCATCAGTTAATCCACTCATGGTGTCTCTGGCAAGAGCAGCTCATTCACTTCAACAAGCATTTATTGAGCACCTATTATGTGCCAGGCATGGTGTGAATTCTGGCTGACAGTGATGACTACACATGTAGGGCTCCTTCTATTATATAGTCTAATTCTTTCCACAACGGAGGGGAAAAATAAAAATCATAAACTAATAATTATAAATGAATGATAGGAATGAAATTAACAGTGTGCTGGGTGAGGAAAGGCTGCAGTAGGGTCAGAAACCAAGAGAGGAGACCTATTTTAGATAGCAAGGCTAGAGAAGGTCTTTCTGAGAAGGTGACTTTTAACATACGACCTGGAAAACAGGGGGTTAGGAGGAGTCTGAACATATATATGATCCTGCAGGAAAGGGAGTTATTCACCAGAATGTGGTGACTGGCTATCAGTGTCTATTGAGAAGCATCTCTACATTTGCCTCCCCTTCCTGGTCCCTAGACTTGCTTCGTGTAGGCACCTAGAGACACTGAACTAGACCTTGGAGAGAGAAGAGAGACGGTGCCCACTGCAGTTTCAAGGAGATGCAGTAACAATATACTTTGCACTGCTATGGACATTGCCTTCTATCTTTAGCTTCAATTTGCCCCTGAGCTCCAGACTCAGATCCACCTACACA
Organism: Madoqua kirkii; assembly: GCA_006408675.1. NCBI lineage: Eukaryota > Metazoa > Chordata > Mammalia > Artiodactyla > Bovidae > Madoqua > Madoqua kirkii. The sequence goes on along the minus strand of SJYC01044122.1, from coordinate 1,097 downwards.
CATACCATTTCCATGTGGTTGTCTAATGTGTAGCTCCATATTTTCAAGTCTAAAGCAGAACTCTTTTCTGTCTGAGTTTCCCTTACTGCAAGAGACACCAACATCTGCCCAGCAGCACAAGCCAAAAACACAAGAGTCATTCTTGACACATATTTTCTCTCTCTCTTCCCTCATCCAATACATTGGCAAGAGCTTATCACCAGTATATGTCCAGAATCATCACTTCTCCAAGGCCACCATCATGGTCCAAGGCCACCACCCTGTAAGGTCCAAGCCCTCAGCATCTGTCCTGCTACAACAGCCTCCTATGAGGTTCCTTGCTTCTACAATTGTTTCTTCTACAGCTAATTTTCCACAGCATAGAGTGATCATTGTGAGGTGAAGTCAGGTCTTTTTAATCCCCTTTGTAAACCTTCCAATGGCTTCTCATGGCCTTCATAATCCCTGAAAAGCCACTGATCCCTGCCATCCTCAGACCTAAGACCATTCTCCTTGCTCCTGGCTCTCAGCTTGCTCACTCCTCTCCAGTCATTCTGAGCTTTTTATTCCTTACTACTCAAGGTCATTCCAGCCTCAGCACCTTTGCACGTGTCATTCTTTCTGTCTGGAGCTCTCGTGCTTCAGATCTCTGCACGGCCTCCTCCTCCACCTCCGCCTAACTCCATCTTAAAATTTGGTTCAGTCACCCCTTGGTTCAGCACCCTTTCCTTGGGTACACTCTCTAATTTACTCTCTAGCTAACTGCATTACTTTGTCTATACTAATTCATAACATATCTCCATTTCTATCCACAGTTATATTATTTTAATTTGTCACTGGTCTCCTCTATCCTCACTGGAAAATTAGCTCCAGGAGGACAGGAACCTCATCTATTTTGTATATGGCCCTGGACAGCAAAGAGATCAAATTAGTCAATCTAAAGGAAAGCACCAATACTTTGGCCACCTGATGCAAAGAGCTGACTCACTGGAAAAGACCCCAATGCCAGGAAAGATCACAGCAGGATAAGGGGGTGACAGAGGATGAGATGATTGGATGGCACTGACAACTCGACGGACATGAGTTTGAGCAAACTCTGGAAGGTATGAAGGATAGGG
>SJYC01044120.1:0-12387 GCA_006408675.1 Madoqua kirkii | reverse complement strand
AATGGTTTGCCTTGGAAACGAACAGAGATCATTCTTCGTTTTGAGATTGCATCCAAGTACTGCATTTCGGACTCTTTTGTTGACCATGATGGCTACTCCGCACACTGGAATATTACTCATCCATTAAAAGGAACAAAATTTTGCCATTTGCAGAGATGTGGACAGACCTAGAGACTGTCATACAGAGTGAAGTCAGTCAGAAGGAGAAAAACAAATACTGTCTATTAATGCATGTATGTGGAATCTAGAAAAACGGTACAGACAAACTTATTTGCAAAGCAGAAATAGACAGATGTGGAGAACAAATGTGTGGAAGCCAAGGGCAGAAAGGGGCGGGTGGATAAATTGAGAGACTGAGACTTCCATAAATACACTGCTGTGTATAAAGTGAACAGCTGCTCAGGGCCTAGTGTATAGTACATGGGGAAAAAAGAAGGTGCAAACAAGACCAGGAGCTGAGTGTGGCTCAGATCATCAACTCCTTATTGCCAAATTCAGACAAATTGAAGAAAGAAGGGAAAACCACTAGGCCTTTAGATTCAAGGGATTAGATCTGATAGAATGCCTGAAGAACTATTGGATGGAGGCTTGTAACATTCTACAGGAGGCAGTGATCAAAACCATCTCCAAAAAAAAAAAAAAAGATGAAAAAAAGGCAAAACGGATGTCTGAGGAGGCCTTACAAATAGCTGAGAAAAGAAGAAAAGTGAAAGTCAAAGGAGAAAAGGAAAGATATAAGCATCTGAATGCAGAGTTCCAAAGAATAGCAAGAAGAGGTAAGAAAGTCTTCCTAAGTGATCAAGGCACAGAAATAGAGAACAACAGAATGCGAAAGACTAGAGATTACTTCAAGAAAATTAGTGATACCAAGGGGACATTTCTTGCAAAGATGGGCTTGATAAAGGAAAGAAATGTATGGACCTAACAGAAGCAGAAGATATTAAGAAGAGGTGGCAAGAATACACAGAAAAATTATACGAAAAGTATCTTAGTGACCTGGATAACCATGATCATGTGATCACTAACCCAGAGCCAGAGATCTGGAGTACAAAGTCAAGCCAGCCTTAGCAAGCATCACGACGAACAAAGTTAGTGGAGGTGATGGAATTCTAGCTGAGCTATTTCAAATAAAGATGAAGCTGTTTAAATGTTGCACTCAATATGTCAGCCAATTTGGAAAACTCAGCAGTGGCCACAGGATTGGAAAAGGTCCATTTTCATTCCAATCCCAAAGAAGGGCAATGCCAAAGAATGTTCAAACCACCACATAACTGCACTCATTTCGCCTTTTTACATGCTAGCAAAGTAAAGCTCAAAATTCTCCAAGTAAAGCTTCAATAGTACATAAACCAAGAACTTCCAGATATTCAAGATGGATTTAGAAAAGGCAGAGGAATCAGAGATAAATTGCCAACATCCACTGGATCATAGAAAAAGCAAGAGAATTCCAGAAAAACATCCACTTCTGCTTCATTGACTATGCTAAAGCTTTTGACTGTGTGAATCACAAGAAACTGTGGAAAATTCTGAAAGAGATGGGAATACCAGACCACCTAACCTGCCTCCTGAGAAATCTGTATGCAGGTCAAGAAGCAACAGTTAGAGCCACACAAGGAACAACAGACTGGTTCCAATTTGGGAAAGGAATACATCAAAGCTGTATATTGTTACCCTGCTTATTTAACTTACATGCAGAGTACATTGATATGAAATGCCAGGCTGGATGAAAGAAGCACAAGCTGGAATCCAGAATTCTGGGAGAAATATCAATAACCTCAGATACGCAGATGACACCACCCTTATGGCAGAAAGTGAAGAGGACCTAAAGAGCTTCTTGATGAAAAAAGAGGAGAGTGAAAAAGCTGGCTTAAAACCCAACATTCAAAACATGAAGATTATGGTGTCCAATGTCATCACTCCATGGCAAAAAGACAGGAAAACAATGGCAACAGTGACAGACTTTATTTTGGGGGGCTCCAAAATCACTGCAGATGGTGACCGCAGCCATGAAATTACAAGATGCTTACTCCTTGGAAGAAAACCTATGACCAACCTAGACAGCATGTTAAAAAACAGAGACATTATTTTGCTGACACAGCTCTGTGCAGTTTAAGCTATAGTTTTTCCAGTAGTCATATATGGATGTGAGAGTTGAACCATAAAGAAGGCTGAGTACTGAAGAATTGATGCTTTTGAACTGTGGTGTTGGAAAAGACTCTTGAGAGTTCCTAGGACTGCAAGGAGATCAAACCAGTCAATCCAAAGGGAAATCAATCCTTCATATTCATTGGAAGGACTGATGCTTAAGCTCCATTACCTTGGCCACCTGATATGAAGAGTCAGTTCATTGGAAAAGACCTTGATGCTGGGCAAGACTGAAAGCAGGATGACAAGGAGACAACAGAGGAGAAACGGTTGGATGGCATCACTGACTTGATGGACATGAGTTTAAGCAAGCTCCGGGAGATGGTGAAGGACAGGGAAGCCTGGTGTGCAGCAGTTCATGGGATCACAGAGCTGGACACAGCTGAGCGACTGAACAAAAACAATGAATCTGATAGCAGGACATAAGTTAACCCTAAAAATGCATTCCAATATACATTAGGTACAGACAAATAATGTTTGATCCCACTTCTATGAGGTAGCTAGAATGGTCAGAAATTGCCAGAGTCAGCAAGCACACTAGCAGATCCCAAGGTCTGAAGAGTACGTGGGGAGTTAGTATTTAATAGGGACATAGTGGAAAATTAGGGAGGCGGATGACAGTGAGAGTCACGGAACAATGTGAATGTACTTGGCTCTACAGTTAAACATGGCTAAGATAGTATGCTTTGTGTCATGTGACTTTCACCACGATAAACAAACATTTAAAAAGCTAGTCACACAGTGCAAGTTCAGTGCATGAAGCAGAGCACCCAAAGTCGATGCTCTGGGACGACCTAGAGAGACAGGCGGGGAGGGAGGTAGGAGGGGGTTTCAGGATCGGGGAGGACACATGAATATCTGTGGACAATTCATGCTGGTTTATGGCAGAAACCATCACAATATTGTAAAGTAATCATCCGACAATTAAAATAAATTTAAAAATAAATTTTTTGTAAAACAGAAAAGAAATTAGTCACAGCAGAAATCAGCAAATGATACAAATTATGGCTTTTTTTTCTTACAGAAAGCTGGTTTATCAGCACACGTCGCTATACACAGTAGCCCAGACACAGAAGCAACTAAATGTCCATCAACAGAGGAACGGATAAAGACGATGTGGTACATATATATACAATGGAATGCTGCTGCTGCCACTAAATCGCTTCAGTAGTGTCTGACTCTGTGTGACCGCATAGACAGCAGCCCACCAGGCTCCCCATTCCCTAGGATTCTCCAGGCAAGAACACTGGGTTGGGTTGCCATTTCCTTCTCTAATGCAGGAAAGTGAAAAGTGAAAGTGAAGTGGCTCAGTCATGTCCGACTCTTAGCAACCCCATGGACTGCAGCCTACCAGGCTCCTCCCATGGAATTTTCCAGGCAAGAGTACTGGAGTGGGGTGCCATTGCCTTCTCCAATGGAATACTACACAGCCATAAAAAGAATGAAATAATGCCATTTGTAGGAACATGGATGGACCTAGAGATTATCATAGTAACTGAAGTAAGACGAAGACAAGTATCACTCATATGTAGAATCTAATTTTAAAGTGATACAGATGAACTTATTTGCAAAACAGAAACAGATTTACAGAGATGGAAAACCAACTTATGGTTACCAAAGGGGAAATGTGGGGAGGTAGGATAAATCAAGGGCCTGGGATTAATATATACATACTACTATAGCCAACCAACAAGGACCTACAGTATAGCATAGGGAACTATACTCAGTATTTTGGAATAACCTATATGAGAAAAGAATCTGAAAAAAAATGAATGTGTGTGTATGTGTATACACACACTGAATAGCTGAATCACTTTATTATGTACCTGAAACTAATACAACATTGTAAATCAACTATATTCCAATAAAACAAAAAAAATTTTTTAATAAATATATGTATATCTAAATAGTAAGCACTCTCTTTCTATCCATCTATAAATCTGTCTTCCTATTGGTTTTGTCTCTGGGGAACCCTGAGTGATATATTCCCAAACCTATAGGTCATCCCCATCTCCTAGTCATCCTCATCTCCTAGAGGAACCTGTATGGCTAAGAAAGAGAGGAATTTGCATATTTGTAAGTCTCCTCTTATCAAATATAGATCATTTAAATAAAATTCAAAAGAGAAAATTCAGGAAAACAAAAGCACAAAGAATCCCAAAGTTCAAGTCTCTATCTTAATTCTGAGTCAACCCTGATTTCTCTAAAACTCTGCCCACAAACTGCTCTCTCTAGGAATCCCTTCTCTATAAATGAAAGAAGGTTTCACCCCAGGTGCAAATTTCTGCCTCAGATTCACCAGAACTTCACCAGCCTCAAGTTCCATAGGATCATTTTTCTGTCTCCCTCTAATAGCAAGATTTAGAGTGAGAATCATGCACTCTTCCCCACAAAGCTTATCTGAGGCTCTCCCCTGGGTAAACGAATTTCCAGCTGGCCTGCCAGCAGCACGGGGCTCTGGCCAAATTCAGCAGACATCAAGGGCTTCAGGTTCTTTTCCATGTTCTCGGCTCCAACATGGCTGTGAAATATCCCTACTCCCCAGAGCCTAGCAGGCATTCAGCTATCCTGCTGTGTGCTCGGCTGGCTGACCCGGCCGTCTTCCCTGCGAAAAGCCCTGTGCCCACCTTGCACTTGGCTGTCCTCTTTGGGGCCAGAGCAGTGTTTGCAGCAAGCCTCTGGATGGCCTCACAGCTCATTTCAGGCCAGCTTCCTTCATCCTGCTCAAGAGGGAAATGTTTAGTTACCGGAACCAGGGCAACTTGAGGGGAAAGGATCAGGGTCAAGAAATGTTGACAGAAAATGGCAACCCATTCCAGTGTTCTTGCCTGGGAAATCCCACGGGCAGGGGAGCCTGGTGGGCTACAGGCTATTTGTCAGACATGTCTTAGTGACTGAACAACAAAACAGAGAGACATGTGAGCAATTACATAGTTAATCCCACTGGGGACTGTCAGCATAAAAAAATATGGGAGCGCCCTATAAGTTAATGATTATTCAGGAAAGCAGGTTTGCTTAACCACAAAACCAAGCAGGCTTGCTTAGGAACAGAAGATGCAACAGAAGCACAAGAGAGGCCCTTAAACAATAAAATAATGGTGGCATGAGACCCACCTCCTGTCCAGTGAGCTCGGAAAGGTAATGATCTCTAGGACACGCTCTCTGCACACAGGGAAACAATCATTTATGGATCTAGTTCGACCATGAAGGACAAGAAAACTCCCCTGCTCAACCTGGATGAGAAGTTGATGGTGGAAGCATGATGTCTACTCAAGAAAAAAAAAAGTTCTCCTCCTCCTTCCCACTTTTCCTTTGATTGTAAAACTGTAGCCCAGTAAGTTCTCGGGGCATGGCATTTCCTGCCTGCCTGCTTGTAAACCTCACAAGAGTCCTATTCTATAAATCACTTATCTAAAATATATAAAAAAAGAAATGTTGATAGAGACTGTCCCATAATTTCAGTTAAAGGCCAAATATAGGAGGAAAAAACCAAAACGCTGTGCTTGGTACCCTTCATGCTAAACACAGCCATTCAGTTAGGTACCACAGACTGGGACCAGCCACTCTTCTGCTCAGTAACCTAGGACATCTCCTCTCCTGGAAGATGAGCTCAACTGGAAAGTAGAAATTCTGGTTTTCCTTCCTTGCTGGCTCTCCAATCGTGGCCTCTGCCAAAGGAGGGCACCCAATTCACCCCTATAGTCTGCCCCTGCGAGCGTGCCATTTCCTACCAAGTCAACGAGAACTTCCACTTGTTCCTCTTCATTTCCTTTTCTTTCTGGTCACATGGAATGTGGATTCTTGGTTCTCCCACCAGAGATCAAACCTTCACCCTCTGCACTGGAAGGTGGATTCTTAACCACTGGACCACCAACGACGTTCCTTCATTTCTTTTTTGATAGTGATGAGATAGAGGTGAATGTGGAGGTGTATTTTGTATCAAAGCCTCAAGAATTGGAGGCTTTGTTTTAACTTTGGACTTCAGCTGAACTTCTGAGAGAGCAGGAAAAATCTCTAGAATTTTCATTTTAACAGAGATTTGTTCCTGAGTTTAACAGAAAGAATAACTCTGAAAATAAGAATTTTGGATGCAGTAATAGGTTGAGGGTTTGTATTTGCAGACAAGTTGACTTTCAGCGTCTTCCCCACGGGGGCGGGGGGTGGGGCACTTAGGCAGTAGCCCTGCTGCTGCTGCTAAGGCGCTTCAGTTGTGTCCGACTTTGTGCGACCCCAGAGACGGCAGCCCACCAGGCTCCCCCGTCCCTGGGATTCTCCAGGCAAGAACACTGGAGTGGGCTGCCATTTCCTTCTCCAATGCAGGAAAGTGAAAAGTGAAAGGGAAGTCGCTCAGTTGTGCAGTAGCTATAGGTCGGGACAAATCCATTCATCATTTACAGAGAACATCAGTCAACTTACAGTGGGGAAAAAAGCATCCCCTGTGTCCATCTCCCTCTATCCTGTGGCCCTCGACTCCTGTAATGTCTCGGTGCAGAAAGCTGCTCAATGAGCAAGACTTTCCCCTCCCATGGTGTGGCTTTCTCTGTAATGACTGGAATATGACTCACAAGGCACCAAGAGAAATTAAAGAAAATACGTCCTAGGGTCAGATCCCTGAAGTAGAAACATACCTGAGCTAGATGGGAAGTTTCTCTGGCTTCCTTTGAAATCACTGGACCTGCTTACTATGGGGGGGTTTGGAGTGATGAGCTGAGAGTGAACATACGGGCCGTGCAGTGAGGATGGATATCAAACAGACCATTTATTTACTGTCCAAACTGGGACACTTCTGAGAGTGAAAGGGACACTGTGATCATCTGGGGCAAATCAGGACATAGGTTAGCCTCCTTCCTACATGTTACAACGGTGATGCATTCGGAACCTGCATGACACACAGGCCATCACCCTCACCACACCACTTCAGTAATGCCAGGGCCCATTTCAGCCACAGGAAGAGGACTGATGTCAGCTTGCTAAAAACTTTCTGGATGCTTACACTCACTTTCTCTATTTTTCTCTCATCACAGACTGCATTTTGTATAGCACTGAAGGCTACTCACAGATATTTTTTTAAAATAATTTTATTTTTGGCCATGCTGGGTCTTTGTTGCTGTGCAGGCTTGCAGAGAACAGCGACTATTCTCAAGTTGTAGGGCATGGGCTTCTCACTGTGGCGGCTTCACTTGTGGAGCACAGGCCCTGGGGCATGTGGGCTTCAGGAGTCGCAGCTCATGGGCTCAGTGGTTATGGCTCCCAGGCTCTAGAGCACAGGCTCAATAATTGTGGTGCACAGGCTGAGCCGCTCTGCAGCATGTGGGATCTTCCCGGATCAGAACTGATTCAGTGTCTACCGCATTGGCAGGTGGATTCCTTATCCCTGAGCACCAGGGAAGCCGCCTTGTAGTAGATTTGAGAGTCTTTATTATGTAAAAAAAGATCCCAAAGCCTTTTCTGGAAGAGACTGTAGCTGGAAAAAGAGCCACAAGAGATGAGCTGAGCCTAGGCTCTTGGGCGTGAAGTGACAGGGCAGATACTTCAGAATGACAGAAGGATAAATAAGAGCAAAGTCACTGAAGCCGAAACTGAGGCAACTTTCAGTGGTCACACCAGTCCAGTGGAACACAGGACTGGCACAGAAGGGACAAATAGAAACATCCAAAATATAAAGGAGACAAAAGCTATGAATTGGAACCTCGGGTGTCCAGTGGAGGCGGGGTGGTCTGTGGATGTTCTCCTCTTCTCAAATATGCCCATCACTCCTCAAAGATGGTCACTCCCCTTGCACATGACTGTCACTTCACAAAATGATTCTCTTAAAGTCTCACACTCCACAAAGTTTAAAAGTAATGTGGCTTTATTCTCCTTAGGTGCACGTATGCTAAGTTGCTTCCGTCCTGTCCAATTCTTTCTGACACCATGGACTGTAGCCCACCAAGCTCCTCTGTCTGTGGGACTCTCCAAGCAAGAATACCAGAGTGGGTGGCCATGCCCTCCTCCAGGGGATCTTCCCAACCCAGGAAGATAAAATCAAACCAGAGTTTGTGTCTCCTGCACTGGCAAGGGTGCTCTTTTTCACTAGTGCCACTTGGGTAGCCCATTCTACTCAGGAGCATATCTATAATTTGAGTAGCTCTAGGTCATCTAGAGACATTTTTCAGTGGAAATGAAATTATATATGCCCTCCTCTTGGGCAATTCCCAGAACTGGAAAATTCTGTGGAAGATCTGTGAATGGACACCCATTTTTCTAAGAATTCTCAGCCAGCTATCCAAATAAAGTCTTATCCTTGCCTCCATACCTCATCTCTGATTCACTGGCCTGTCACGTGGCCAGAGAGAGTTTGGATTCAGTAGCATTATTTAACTTATATGCAGAGTACATTATGAGAAATGCTGGGCTGGAGGAAGCACAAGCTTGAATCAAGATTGCCAGGAAAATTATCAATAACCTCAGATATGCTGATGATACCACCCTTATGGCAGAAAGTAAAGAAGAACTAAAGAGCCTCTTGAGGAAAGTGAAAGAGGAGAGTGAAAACGTTGGCTTAAAGCTCAACATTCAGAAAATGAAGATCATGGCATCTGGTCCCATCACTTCATGGCAAATAGATGGGGAAACTGTGGAAACAGTATTAGACTTTATTTTGGGGGGCTTCAAAATCATTGCACATGGTGACTGAAACCATGAAATTAAAAGACGCTCACTCCTTGGAAGGAAAGTTATGACCAACCTAGGTAACATATTAAAAAGAAGAGACATGACTTTGTCGACAAAGGTCCATCTAGTTAAGGCTATGGTTTTACCAGTAGTCATGTATGGATGTGAGTTGGATTATAAAGAAAGCTGAGCACTGAAGAATTGATGCTTTTGAACTGTGGTGTTGGAGAAGCCTCTTGAGAGTCCCTTGGACTGCAAGGAGATCCAACCAGTCCATCCTAAAGGAAATCAGTCCGGGGTGTTCATTGGAAGGACTGATGTTTCAGCTGAAACTCCAACACTTTGCCACCTGATGCAAAAAGCTGACTTGTTGGAAAAGACCCTGATGCTGGGAAAGATTGAGGGCAGGAGGAGAAGGGGACAACAGAGGATGAAATGGTTGAATAGCATCACTGACTCAATGGACATGATGAGTTTGGGTGGACTCCTGGAGCTGGTGATGGACAGGGAGGCCTGGCGTGCTGCAGTCCATGGGGTCACAAAGAGTTGAACACGACTGAGTGACTGAACTGAACTGAACAATACAATACTTCGCTTCCTCCTCTCTCTGTACCATTAGCCTTCAATGGGGCCCTGCAGATGTCGAAAGGGTATTCAAGATTTGCCATCTTCCAGTGCAATTTGCTGGGTTACAGAGAGTTTTCAGCATCTAAGAGAAGGTAACAGGCCAGCTAGAAACAATAGGTTTGGGATATTTACAAGGGTTTGAGGCTGGAGAGAAGAGTTTAGGACCCCATACATGACCCAGGCAGAATTTCCCCTCTTCTTGCTGCCTCTTTAAACCTCAGAGAAATGGACAGAATCTCTATACTCTATCTTTAAATTATAGCTCAAGATGAGGAGAAAAAAGTGATTCCAGAAAGGGTTAAAGGATGTTGAGCAAATTCAAGAGCAGATGACAGTAAACAAAAAATCTGCACTAATGTCCCCATGTTAACCATAAACCAGATATTTTATTAATGGCATAGCAACTATGCTAATAAACTTCAAGGAGGAAATAAAAAAGAAATAAAGGAAAATTTATAGCCTTAGATGCTTATATTAGAATATCCAGAATACATAAAGAAATCTAAAAATCAATAACACAAAGAAAGTTTAAAAATGGTAAAAGACTTAACCAAGAACTTTCTAAACAGAAAAAAATTCAAATGCGCCAAATAACATAAGGAAAGGTGCTAGACCTCAGTAGCAATCAGGAAAATGAAACTTAAAACCATAATGATATATAAATATAGAATCACTATTTTGGCAAAAATTTAAAGCCTGGGAATTCCAAGGGATGGCAATGATACTGAGTAACAGGACTCCTCAAACAAAGCTGCTAGGGTTCTACGTTAACTGAAACAAACGTTTTGGAAAATTATCTGACATTAGTAACTATAATTGAACATGTTCATATCCTATGACCTAAGAGCTTCCCTCCTGAAGGATATTCTATGTTTCAGAAATGTCAGTAATACCAGAAATACCAGTAGACACAGAAGAGAATACTCATCAACAAAAACGGGGGGACTTCCCTGGTGGTCCGCGGATAAGAATCCGCCTGCCAATGGAGCGTCCATGGGTTTGATCCCTGGTCCAGGAAGATTCCACATGCTTCAGAGCAATAAGTCCGTGTGCCACAACTACTGAAGCCTGGCCACTCTAGAGCCCATGCTCCGCCACAAGAGAGGCCACCACACCGAGCAGACCATGCGCCACAACTCGAGAGCAGCCCCCGCTCACTGCAACTAGAAAAAGCCTGCGCGTAGCAGCAAAGACCCAGCACAGCCAAAAGTAAGTAAAATGATAAACAAAAGCAAAACTGGAAACCAACCAAATGCCCATTTACTGTAGAATGGATAAATGCATTACAATCTACTCAGGGACATCCTGGGAGGCATTTAATAACAGCGGGGGTGGGGATGGGGGGTAAGCCCTGATTTGTAGACAATTTTTGTGATGTAAATACTCCCATCATGGCCAATTTTAGGCTCCCAGCATGGTATTAACCAGCTTGCAAAATTCCTGAACATTCAATAGTCAGCTCCTCTGAGCCTGTAACAAGCCAGTTCTAACACATGATTAAGCAATATTCATACCCTGGAACCCTAGACAGCAGTACAAATGAATGAACTCCAGCTCCACGCCCCAACGTGGACGAATCTCACAAACAAATCTCAAAAGAACGCACAGAGTATGATTCCATTTACATACAGTTCAAAATAGGCCACATTAAATCAGAATGTCTAGGAATGTATACTTAGGTGGCCAAGTATAAAGAATAGCATGGGACAGATCACCATAAAAGTGAGGGTATGGTTAACCCTCATGGGGAAGAGGAGAATATAAATGGGAAAGGGCATGTGGTGGATGTGCGGGCCGCTGGCAGTATTCTGTTTCCTGACCTTGGTGGATTATATGGGTGTTCTCTCTAGAAGAATTGGTTACATGATACACACAGGTTATGTGCATCTTTGTGTGTGTAGGTTAACATCACTACTGTGCTCCAGTCTGCTCATCCTGCCTCCTCATACCAACTCGTGCTATTGCCTCCCAACTTCACATTCGTGAGACATGCTAGAGGCTAGAAATAAGCCATTTCTGATTTCTGGGACTATTTATACCACTACAACGGGCAAACGACAAGTCAGTGCTCTTCTTTCTTTCTTCTTCTTTTTTAAAACTGTCTTAATAGTACAATGTACCCTTATGGCAGAAAGTGAAGAGGAACTAAAAAGCGTCTTGATGAAAATGAAAGAGTGAAAAAGTTGGCTTAAAGCTCAACATTCAGAAAATGAAGATTATGGCATCTGGTTCCATCACTTCATGGCAAATAGACGGGGAAACAGTGGAAACAGTGTCAGACTTTATTTTTGGGGGCTCCAAAGGACTTGCCATCTTTCCTTAAAAAAAATGTTCTTGACAAACACTTAGCAAGATGGTGAAAGATACAGTGGATCAGAAACTTTTTTAGTCTACCATTCAACCTCACTGTCTTGGTAAATTTATACTAAAAGTGGCAACAAATGTTAAACTATTTCAATTCTTTGACAACTATTTTGGGCAGCTCTCCTTGGTAACTACAGTCATAACTTATATAACAGTGAGAAAACATTGTTATTTTCTACATACTTATGTGAGTCTATGTTCTTAAAAGTAAGATACAGTGGATCAGAAACTTTTTTAGTCTACCATTCAACCTCACTGTCTTGGTAAATTTATACTAAAAGTGGCAACAAATGTTAAACTATTTCAATTCTTTGACAACTATTTTGGGCAGCTCTCCTTGGTAACTACAGTCATAACTTATATAACAGTGAGAAAACATTGTTATTTTCTACATACTTATGTGAGTCTATGTTCTTAAAAGTTTTTAACCCTAGTAAAGAGCTATATGCAATGCCAAAGAATGCTCAAACTACCACACAATTGCACTCATCTCACACACTAGTAAAGTAATGCTCAAAATTCTCCAAGCCAGGCTTCAGCAATATGTGAACTCCCTGATGTTCAAGCTGGTTTTAGAAAAGGCAGAGGAACCAGAGA
>SJYC01044119.1:0-12225 GCA_006408675.1 Madoqua kirkii | reverse complement strand
CAGTCTTAACACTTTATAAACATCTTCTAGTTACCTTTCTAAGCATCTATTGATACACTCTGTAATTCAATATCAATTTATAATTTTATGAAACTATATAGTAGAAAATTTTACATACTTTTACATACTTTCTTTTTACTCCTCATGGGGGGGTCTTATTTTCTATGAAGCAATTTTTCAACTAACTTTTACTATGAAACCATCACAGAGCGTCACAAAGTATAAAGTAACATGCAATTACAGAGAAGCAATTTACAGAGTTTTTCTTTCAAAGAAGAGAAAGAGGAATAGAAAATTTTACTGAGTATAATATATTTAGTAAGCTTAAAATATGACAAAGCCTTCATGTTTGTGCATGTATGGAAGACAGATGTTTGCCAGGAGCAGTGAGAATATGATGTACAAGTGCCCTGTCCATGTTAGGAACAGTCAGATCTTTAAAGAGTCATGTAATTGTCATTTGTCTCATGAATGTAAATATCTTCTTGTTCTTTCTTGTAGATCCATCTTCTGAAATTTAAATTTTCAAGATGAAGTTTTTATTGGCAGTGGCCTTTTTTATTTTAATTTCCTTATGTATTGAAGAAGCCTACTCAAAAGAAAAGTCTTCAAAGAAAGGGAAGGGGAAAAAGAAGCAGTACCTATGTCCATCGTATGTCCTTCATGTCTTATATTCTTATACAGAGAGATGTTATTGCATTTTTATCAAAGTAAAGTGGTTTACTGAAACACATGTCCTCAGGACTATTCCAATCAGAATATGTACCCATTTGTTTCATAGGTAGAACGTGACAGAGTGAAGAAGGCTTTAGTATGTGAAAGCTAGTTCTCAGCTTTCAGATGAAAGTAGTGTAGTTTTATCAAGTTTGTTCATGCCTTAGACTATATAATTTTACACATCTTTTACAAAAGTAGGAAAAAAGTTATTTCTTTCTTACCATGAATTCTTTGGATACTGAGATTATGTGTTTTGAGCAAGTACCAGTTCAAAAAGTTGAGTTTTTAAAAGCCACTCCTAAAAATGAATATTCATTAAAAAATCAGATAGCTGGAACTATAATTCTAAGGTCTATTTAAATTTATTAATGCATGGCAAGAGAAAATTCACATGGTAGATCAGTTTTCCATTTCAGTGTATTTTTTTTTTGGTAAAATATTTATATTAGGAAAGTAGGATAATTTTCAGAAAATGTCATTAATTTTGAAGTTACTTGTAAAAAAAATCTAAGTCCAATTCCCACTCCCTCTCCACTCAGAAAAAAGCCAGGAAGGTTTTGTGGTTTGGACTCCATTTTGTAAAATAAAGAGTTAATATTACTGGTGAACAATAGTTTATATATAAATAACCTTCACAAAACATGTGCTTTTAGGTAGTAATGTTACAATGTATGCAGTTATCTGGAATAAAAATAAATTTACTGATACTGAGTATTTTTACATTAAGATTTCTTAAGTGCCATATTGATCTAGGGTAATGTTATTCCAGCATCATCATTATTTAAATATAGACTATATAGTTTCATGGATGTTCCATAAAAATTTTTAAGGTACATTTTAGGAAGTGTATTTTTTAAAGAAAATATATTAGAGTTTGTATTCAGGGTGGATGTTTGTATGAATATGTGAGACAGAAGTTCTGGGGCTGGTATGGTGACCCACATAAAGCCTTATTGTGCATAAACCTCTCTGTTAAGCAGTACCTCCTGGTTTACAACTATAACACTTCTGCTTATTCCAGTTTACACAGCCTGATGTCAGGTCGGGTTCTGGGTGTGACAGGATGGCCCCAACTGCCTGGCTGAGTGTGACCTCCTGCCTCTGTCACTCATCTTCACTGATCCAGTGTTTGTGCAACAGCTGGGAGATGAGCATTTTAGGGAACTGGACATGGTCAGGCCTTACTCTTAGGAAAAAAGCCAGGAAGGTTTTGTGGTTTGGACTCCATTTTGTAAAATAAAGAGTTAATATTACTGGTGAACAATAGTTTATATATAAATAACCTTCACAAAACATGTGCTTTTAGGTAGTAATGTTACAATGTATGCAGTTATCTGGAATAAAAATAAATTTACTGATACTGAGTATTTTTACATTAAGATTTCTTAAGTGCCATATTGATCTAGGGTAATGTTATTCCAGCATCATCATTATTTAAATATAGACTATATAGTTTCATGGATGTTCCATAAAAATTTTTAAGGTACATTTTAGGAAGTGTATTTTTTAAAGAAAATATATTAGAGTTTGTATTCAGGGTGGATGTTTGTATGAATATGTGAGACAGAAGTTCTGGGGCTGGTATGGTGACCCACATAAAGCCTTATTGTGCATAAACCTCTCTGTTAAGCAGTACCTCCTGGTTTACAACTATAACACTTCTGCTTATTCCAGTTTACACAGCCTGATGTCAGGTCGGGTTCTGGGTGTGACAGGATGGCCCCAACTGCCTGGCTGAGTGTGACCTCCTGCCTCTGTCACTCATCTTCACTGATCCAGTGTTTGTGCAACAACTGGGAGATGAGCATTTTAGGGAACTGGACATGGTCAGGCCTTACTCTTCCCAAGCAAAAGGACATGTTGTCTTGTTTTGGATCTTGTTTATATTAACCTTTTATTTGATAAATAATAGCATATTGACATGAACTGTTGCATTTGTCTTATAGTCCTGGGGATTTGGTTTATGCAATCAAGCCATCTGTGATCACTGAGGAAGCTGATAGGAATCCTGTCTCCCCGCCCTTCTCCCACCCAGTCCCCCCATCAAATGTCATGAACCAGAATTCTCAATGTGGCAACTGCAAGCCTTGTAACTATCACGTATCTTATCAGAGTCTTTTAGAGGGCATCCTGATAGCATAGCTGGTAAAGAATCTGCTTGCAGGAGACCCTGTTAGATTCCTGGGTTGGGAAGATCCCCTGGAGAAGGAAATGGCTACCCACTCCAGTATTCTGTCCTGGAGAATTCCATGGAGAGAAGAGCCTGGTAGGCTGCAGTCCACGGGGTTGCAAAGAGCTGGACACAATGAACGACTTTCACACTTACCCTTTCCCAGAATTATTCTATTGCCTAAGGCTTCCCTGTTGGCTCAGATGGTAAAGAATTTGCCTGCAGTTCAAGAGACCCAGGTTCGATCCCTGGGTTGGGAAGATCTCTTGGAAAAGGAAATGGCTACCCACTCCAGTATTCTTCCTAGAGAATTCCATGGACAGGGCAGCCTGGTGGGCTACAGTCCTTGGGGTTGCAAAGAGTTGGACAAGACTGAATGACTGAACACACATATATGAATTGACTTGTATATAGCTTAGGGTGTCTACAGTAAAGACAGATTTTTAAATTTAAATCTGATAGATAAAGAGTGAAACTCTGAATGTTCTCTTTGGCATATATTGGTGATCTCTAAGTGGAAGGACCAATATATACCTGGTAAGCCCACATCACAGTATTTTAGATATGTTGATAAATCTATCTCAACCACAGTAGTCAAATTTTGATTATATTATGTACTTTTGTGTAATAATAATGAGACTAAATAAAACTTATTAACAGCGGCCATAGCAATGCTGCCTCAAATCCAACTTATTAAGAAGTAGATGTACTTTGGAGAGTTAGGTTGGCATAATTTTTATTAGAGCATTTTATAAGGAATTTTGATTTTAAGTGATCACTAAACCTCTGAAGCGAGAAGGCAATGGCACCCCTCTCCAGTACTCTTGCCAGGAAAATCCCATGGATGGAGGAGCCTGGTAGGCTGTAGTCCATGAGGTCGCTAAGAGTCAGACACGACTAAGCGACTTCACTTTGACTTTTCACTTTAATGCATTGGAGAAGGAAATGGCAACCCACTCCAGTATTCTTGCCTGGAGAATCCCAGGGAAGAGGGAGCCTGGTGGGCTGCCATCTATGGTGTTGCACAGAGTTGCACACAACTGAAGCGACTTAGCAGCAGCAGCAGCAGCAAACCTCTGAAGACTAAGGTTTTTTTTCTAGCTATAATTGGATCCACCATATTAAATTTCTTTGAACATCCAGATTTGGAATCTCAGTTATAATAATGGGCTGAGAAAGAATATGCAAGTTATTTGTATCTCATATGGTTCAGTTTGCCCATCTTGTGTAAGTTGATTAAACATTAATCATGTTGATTAAGAGGAGTATTTGAGATCACAAAACCAAGAAGTCAGGTGGACTACCATATACTCTTCAATATGGTGAAATTTGCCCAGTGATATTTTCATTTATTTAAACTATTTTTGGAATAGAGTTGAGTAATGGAGTTGGATGGATATACACAATTAATGTGTGCGTATAGCAAACATGAGCAAAAACTTCCCATTTTACTCTTTTAACTTTTCCCTCCAAAGATTAGAAATAAGGGGGAAAATGCTTTTAAATGTAGAGAAAATAAAGAACTTAGGACCCTTCATATTCTAGGTCAGTGTGAAGATTGAATCTTATGATAAACTTTTCCTGGCTTTTTATTATTTTTTTAACCTACATTGTTTTGAGGATCTTGACACTCACAAATTTATGCCATTATTCAATTTTTATGGTGTATAGTGAAAGCAGCAATACCAGGTTGACAAACTGACCTGATAAATTTGAGTTAAATTTTTTCAGAAATTTAGTCTCTATTAATAAATATAAAATAAACTTAAAATTAGAAAATATATTTTAGGTTAAGTCCTTGGACACTGGTTAGCTTTCTCTTTTACAGGTTGAATTTTACATTGATCTTAATCTTTTGGTCTTATTTCCTATATATTCTGCTTTAGTGGTTGTGTCCAAATCGCTGACTATAACTCTATCCATTCACTATTAACTCCTCAGGTTCTGATTTTAGCTCAGACCTCTCTTAGCTCAAGTCTTCTCATACATCCAGCTTTTCTATTAGTACCTAGTTATCCTGTCTTGATCTTAAAACTCTATTTAAAGTGATAAAAACCAAGTATTGTAACCCTCCCCACCCTTTTCCAAAGTGGTGTTTCCATTTACATTCTTTTTCATCCAAGCTCAGATCCTGAGGATTACCTGGGACCCTCTCTCAACCTTAGCTTCTCAAATCCAGTCAGTCGTCACCCAGACTCCAAGGTCAGAGTCTGCACAGTGTTAGGAGCGTGTCAGTCACCCCCATCCCTATCATGACCCTGCGCTCTCTCCGCCTCTCACCTGTTTTGTCTGTATTAGTTCCTTGTATTAGTCTCTTTTCACTTTATTAGTCTCCTTGCTTCTTGTCCTCTATCAATTCCTACCCCACATCAACCCTAGAGTGTATTTTCTTCAATCTACTCAAGTTGTTCCAATGCTTAGAGCCCTTTTAGGGATCCCATAGTCTTCTGGAAAAGGTCCTTTCTTGGCACAGAACTCCTGCTGAACTGGCCTCTGACTCCCCCAGCTCTGTCTCTCCATCCAGCCCACACCCTTCCTCAAGTGTCATACACACTTGATGTTTCAGACCTCTGAAATGTTCTTCCATTTACCAAAATGCCAGAAGTTTCCTTTCATTAACTTCTGACTCAGCTCTTATTCAAATCCACAGCTGCAAATACTGTTTTCACCACTGACTTCTGTATGTCCAGCCTGGATTTGTCTAGAGAGTCCCACACCCACACAACCAACATTTCAATCTGACTGTTCTAGAAGGACCTCAAGCTCAATTCAACACAAACCTTGCTCTTTGCTCTGGGAGACCTTTCCTAAGCCTAACAATCTGACTTCTATAATCACACTCTGTTCCTTTGTGGTTCCCTAATTGCCTGTCCCATTTATAAGGCTATCCGATGATATCACCTGTAATTGGCTGCTTTGCCCACTAGACTGTAAGCTCCTTGAGGGCAGCATTTACTGACTTAGTCACCAGAGATCAACATAATGCCAGATACAAAATGTTATGGAACAAACATTTGTTTAAAAAATGAGTACAAACATCAGATCTTTGAATGACTTATGTCATTGTATCTAGATTTTGTTATAGTGCTGGAAAAAAAATGTATAGATCTCTGTGGGTTTTATTTAGATGTACAGTCTGAGTATAGGAAAAATCAGTTAACAACTAGGTAGCTAGTACAGCATTTCAACCTGCATGATGTTTCCTGATGAAAGTTTGGCCTCGTCATGTTCAACATCTTTAGTAATGGCTAAAATAAGACTGTACAAGGGAAACACTCAAATGAAATAGATGGTGGATATGTGAGATAGAATTAGGATCTAATATGGTCTTGAATGGGCATCCCTGGTGGCTCAGGGGTTAGAGTGTCTGCCTGTAATGTGGGAAACCTGGGTTCGATCCCTGAGTCAGGAAGATCTCCTGGAGAAGAAAATGGCAACCCACTCCAGTATTCTTGCCTGGAGAATCCCATGGATGGAGGAGCCTGGAGGGCTACAGTCCACAGGGTCCCAAAGAGTCAGACAGGACTGAGCGACTTAACTTTCACTTTCACTTTTCATGGTCTTGAATGACCAAAGTCAGGGGCTGAATCTAACCAAATTGAAGTATAAACTGTACTTTTTTTCAGAAAACATGTGTCCAAGTATATAGAATGGGGAAAGCATAGTTTGGCAGAGAGCAAATGGAAAAAATGTTAGATGCTATTAATATTGCTTTTAAAAAATGAAAGTGAAAGTGGCTCTGTGTTTGACTCTTTATGACCCCATGGACTGCAAGGCTCCCGTCTGTGTAATTCTAAGGCCAAAATACTGGAGTGGATAGCTGTTCCCTTTTCCAAGGGATCTTCCTGACTCTGGAATTGAACCAGGATCTCTGGCACTGCAGGCAAATTGTTTCCCTCCTGAGGTACTAGGGAAGCCCTATTTATAATATATTAATATTGTAACCAGTATATTAACAGGTAACCATGATACAGGTGAAGCATTATATAACATAATATATTATAATAGAGTAGAATAGTATACTAGAATACACACGATACAGATGAGTATATATTTTCTTTCCATATCTTTCTCAGCTGTATATAACTATACATAGTGACTTAAGAAAGAAATTAGTGTTAATATTCTACTAATTATGTGTTAAGCATATTACTTCACTTCAAAGAATTCAGTTATTTAGAGCAGGTTTTCCAGAGCTTTCTGTACTGTAATAGTCGGTACTTTCAGGGGAGAGAAATAAGAATAGTTGAGGTAATTACCATAATGTCATATTTGGAAGAGCTAAAAGAACTGAAGTATTTGACAGTCATCTTCAATTTTTTGAAAAATTGTGATTTAGATGAGAAAGTCTTTGCTGCTTGGCACCAATAGTTAAAACAAGGACTAATGAGTAGAAGACACGAGGAGGGATATTTTTGGCTGCAAATTAGGAAGAATTTTCTGATCGCAGTCTGCCAGATATAACTGCCTAGGCAGGGAGATAGTGGAGTTCCCAGTGACTCCAAGCACTCAGCCATGGGGGATAATTGCTTGGCAGCATATTTTATAGAAAGTTTGGGCGTTGAAAAGGTGGTTAGGCCAGATGGCAATGTTTATGGACATTTCAGTCTGTGAGATTTTAAAGATTCTTTGATTCTAATATATTGTATGTGATGATAGCCTTATGACTATCCAATAGTAGAATGATACAGAATCATCTTTTAAAAATTTTATCTCTATCCAGACTTAAATAGATCAGCTGTTATTTTTGGTGCATTGTCTTGGAAAGATCTCCATATAAAATAAATCTATCTTGGTCTAATAATAAGAATTTAACAACTTTCAGTGATAGCATTTCTTCTTGAAATTTCATGAGTAATCAGATTTTTTTAGTATCTTTTAAAACCACACAATTTTTTTTCTGGAATAAGCATGTTAAACTACTATTAATTTCAAGAAATAGTCATTGACAGGTGACAAATATAAATTATCTAATGAATGCCTGTCATAATTGATATGCAGGAGGCATAGATTTATAGATTTGTATTTATATCTCTATTGTATATGAAACCAGAACTTTCTAAAATATACTTTCAGAATTCTTGATTGAATACACAAAAGCAAAACAAAATAGAACTGTCACAACCAAAACCAAAACATGATTTATCATGTTTAATTGTGCTCATGGCAGACATAATAACACTTTTTAATACTAAATTTGGCCAGATCATAACCTCTAGGTACATGCTACCTTTTTCTGCATCACTGAGTTAGGGAAACTTCTACTGTTAATGAAGGACTGTTTGAATTTCACCTACTCGCTCACTATAGGTATAACTAATATGCTTGCAAGTTACATTTGAAATCTCCTTTCTCGGGCTTCCCTGATAGCTCAGTTGATAAAGGATCTGCCTGCAATGCAGGAGACCTCAGTTTGATTCCTGGGTCTGGAAGATCTGCTGGAGAAGGGATAGGCTACCCACTCCAATTTTGTTGGGTTTCCCTTGTGTCTCAGCTGGTAAAGAATCTACCTGCAGTGCAGGAGACCTGGGTTCAATCCCTGAGTTGGAAAAATCCACTGGAGAAGGGAAAGGCTACCCACTCCAGTATTCTGGCTTGAAGAATTCCATGGACTGTATGGTCTATGGGACCGCAAAGAGTTGGACACGACTGAGAGACTCACTTCTCCCATTTGGGGCCCATATTTCTATCTTAGGTGTGAAGAAGCTATATAAGAAGCCCTTACTTGATACTTGATGAGGCAATGGCACCCCACTCCAGTACTCTTGCCTGGAAAATCCCATGGACGGAGGAGCCTGGAAGGCTGCAGTCCATGGGATCGCTAAGAGTCGGACACAACTGAGCGACTTCACTTTCACTTTTCACTTTTGTGCATTAGAGGAAGAAATGGCAACCAACTCCAGTGTTCTTGCCTGGAGAATCCCAGGGAAGGTGGAGCCTGATGGGCTGCCATCTATGGGGTCACACAGATTTGGACACGAGTGAAGCGACTTAGCAGCAGCAGCAGCAGCAGCTGTTATTTCTGAGTGTGTGGTCATACATGTTTGCATGTATTTATCTTTTTAATGATCTTTCTGTCAAACTGTTGGTACATGTATGTATGCTCAGTCATCTCCTACTCTTTGCAAATCTATGGACTGTAGCCCACTAAGCTCCTCTGTCCATGGGATTCTCCAGGCAAGAATACTGGAGTGGGTTACCATTTCCTCCTCCAGGGGATCTTCTTGATCTAGGGATTCTATCTCCTATGTCTCCTGCATTAGCAGGCAGATTATTTACCACTGAGCCACCTGGGAAGCCCTCAAACTGTTGGCACTCTAGATTTAAAATCATGGCATAAAGATTTGTGGGTCTCTCTGTGTGTAATGGGAAACAATATGACTTATTTTTACCAGTTTGTTCACAATCTAAGAAAGTTGTGTGTGTATAAATGTGTTCGAGAATTTTTTGTCTCCTTGAGAGAGCTGTCGTGCCGTTTAAAGGTAGCATCTGTATACAACAGTTCTGTGTAGTAAGGAGGGTTGGATTACTGTGAATGATTAAAGCCATCATGTGTTTTCTAAATAATGTTAGCCAATTTCTTCCTATTCTGATTTTTTTGCCTACTATGAAGTAGGACTTCCCTGGTGGCTCAGACGGTAAAGTGTCTGTCTACAATGTGGGAGACCTGGGTTCGATCCTTGGGTTGGGAAGATTCCCCTGGAGAAGGAAATGGCAATCCACTCCAGTACTATTGCCTGGAAAATCCCATGGACAGAGGAGCCTGGTAGGCTACAGTCCATGGGGTCGCAAAGAGTTGGACATGACTGAGCGACTTCGCTTTCGCTTTTTAGGCATTAATAGTAATTAATTCTATTAATGTAATGGGTTGATTTTTCAACTACCTAATGGGAATGTTCAAGATAAATATACTGGCAAGAAAAATGAAATGCTGATTTATAAAGAGTATGGAGAGCCTGTACAATGGATGCAATTGAAAATTGCCTATATTATTATCACTATAGCGAAGTAGAACAAATTTTTCATGGATGGGCAGTTATGTATTTTCTTACTAGCTATTGAACAGTTCTAATTTAATGGAATACTATTATTTTGCAGTCAGTTGAATTAATGATCTTCCTTTTACAAATAATTTCCTAGTTTTTAAAATAAGCTTCTTCATTATTTCAGTTATTTGGGCATGAAGCTTAAATGCAACCTGTTTTCTCTTAAAGTGATCTCCTATATCTGTCCTATTCATTGCATCTGTGCTTACCATCATGTTCAACGTATCTGCTACAATAGCTTCATACTTAGTTACTGTATTTTTTGTCTGCTCATTATTATTCACCTTATATATTGTTTCCATTTTCATCTTGTTAATCTTATGTTCCAGACCCACAATGTTGTCTTATTCTTTCATGGATCCAGGGCAGACTCTTCATTATGACTTTGAAAGGCCTCTCTGATTTACATGCAGAACTTTGCATAAAACTACTTTCTTATCTCAGAAAAGGCAGTCTGTCATTATGCCAATATGCCACTTATGCTTAGACAGGCTTTTGGTTAGGATGACAGTTCAGTTCAGTTCAGTCACTCAGTCGTGTCCGACTCTTTGCAACCTCATGAATTACAGCATGCCAGGCCTCCCTGTCTATCATCAACTCCCGGAGTTCACTCAAACTCACGTCCATCGAGTCGGTGATGCTATGCAGCCATCTCATCCTTTGTTGTCCCCTTCTCCTCCTGCCTCCAATCCCTCCCAGCATCATTCCAATGAGACAGCTCTTCGCATGAGGTGGCCAGAGTACTGTAGTTTCAGCTTTAGCATCATTCCTTCCAAAGAACACCCAGGACTGATCTCCTTCAGAATGGACTGATTAGATCCCCTTGTAGTCCAAGGGATAACAACTTCCTGCTTAGTCTATGTAGTCCTTCCAGGCACAACTCAGCGATTACCTTGCTTTATGAAATTAAAAAATATATACTTTATATTGGAGTATAGTTGATTAATAATGCTGTGTTAGTTTATTTGTTGTCCCCTTCTCCTCCTGCCTCCAATCCCTCCCAGCATCATTCCAATGAGACAGCTCTTCGCATGAGGTGGCCAGAGTACTGTAGTTTCAGCTTTAGCATCATTCCTTCCAAAGAACACCCAGGATTGATCTCCTTCAGAATGGACTGATTAGATCCCCTTGTAGTCCAAGGGATAACAACTTCCTGCTTAGTCTATGTAGTCCTTCCAGGCACAACTCAGCGATTACCTTGCTTTATGAAATTAAAAAATATATACTTTATATTGGAGTATAGTTGATTAATAATGCTGTGTTAGTTCAGGTGTACAGCAAAGTGACTTAGACATATGTATGTGTATGTATTTTATATATATATAAAATATATTCCTTTTCAAATTATTTTCCCATTTAGATTACTACAGAATATTGAATGTAGTTCTCTGTGCTATACATGAGGTCCTTATTTATTTTATATATAGTAGCATTTGTTAGTATCAAACTCCCAATTTATCTCTCCTCCTACCTTTCCCCTGGGTAACCATGTTTGTTTCCTGTGTCTATGAGTGAGTTTCTGTTTTGTAAATAAGTTCATCATATTACCTTGCCTTATGAAACTTGTAAAATGATTAGAAATTTCCACTGAGAAAAATATTAATACAAATTAATAGCATGCTGAAGTTGTTAATAAATTGAGTTCTTAGACCCTGATAGAAATACAGTGTTTAGATAGAAAAGAGTGTTAATTTCCTGGCAGGTATATCATAACTGGAATCTTGTGTGGAATTCTGGCTGCTGTTGTTTATGAGGGTTGGATTTACATGAGAATTTCTTGCAAGAACCATGATCAGGGTTTGCTGGAACATGAAAGTCTGTGGTTTGATCGACTGTACTCTGAGTTGTTTTCTTTAAGAACAGATGAGGAGTTTGTGTTTAGACCTCAAGTTACAGAACCAAGACCAGAGAGAGAAACATAGAAGAAGACATTTCAGTTTTATAGTTTAGGATATAACTATCCAAAGAAAAAATGAATTTACTTGGGTGGTTCTTCGCCACCAGAGTGATGAACATGCTTGCCTAAGGACAACACCCAGACCAAACGTCACTGGGAAGCTTGATTAGACTTTATGATGAAAACTAAAATTAAACTTCTTCTTGACCTCTTAGAATCCTTTTTGTTTATCTTGTATGTTTTGACACTTGATTTGATTTAATATTATTACTCTTTATATGATAGCTTTTATTTTCTGATTAAAATGTTCATATTAACTCTTTAGCTAAATTACAGATACTTGAGATGAGATGTGCACTCTCCACTTTCATTATAGTATATACACTTTAACTTAG
>SJYC01044117.1:0-24249 GCA_006408675.1 Madoqua kirkii | reverse complement strand
TTCAGCATTACTGGTTGGGGCATAGACTTGGATAACTGTGATATTGAATGGTTTGCCTTGGAGATGAAGAGAGATCATTCTGTTGTTTTTGAGATTGCATCCAAGTACTGCATTTCAGACTCTTTTGTTGACCATGATGGCTACTCCATTTCTTCTAAGGGATTCCTGCCCACAGTAGTAGATATAATGGGCATTTGAGTTTAATTCACCCATTCCAGTCCATTTTAGTTTGCTGATTCCCAGAATGTTGACGTTCACTCTTGCCATCTCTTGTTTGACCACTTCCAATTTGCCTTGATTCATGGAGCTGACATTCCAGGTTCCTATGCAATATTGCTCTTTACAGCATCAGACCTTGCTTCTATCACCAGTCACATCCACAGCTGGGTATTGTTTTTGCTTTGGCTCCATCCCTTCATTCTTTTGGAGTTATTTCTCCACTGATTTCCAGTAGCATATTGGGCACCTACTGACCTGGGGAGTTCCTCCTTCAGTATCCTATCATTTTGCCTTTTCATACTGTTCATGGGGTTCTCAAGGTAAGAATACTGAAGTGGTTTGCCATACCCTTCTCCAGTGGACCATATTCTATCAGACCTCCACCATGACCTGCCCATATTGGGTTGCCCCACGGGCATGACTTGGTTTCACTGAGTTAGACAAGGCTGTGGACCTAGTGTGATTAGATTGACTAGTTTTCTGTGAGTATGGTTTCAGTGTGTCTGCCCTCTGATGCCCTCTTGCAACACCTACCATCTTACTTGGGTTTCTCTTACCTTGGGTGTGGGGTATCTCTTCACGCCTGCTCCAGCAAAGCATAGCCGCTGCTCCTTACCTTGGATGAGGGGTATCTCTATGGTTCTTTGCACACAGTAAACGCTCAATAAACCCACTGTCTCCTGGAGTTTAGGAGTTTGAGTAAACTCCGGAAGGTGGTAAAGGACAGGAAAGCCTGGCATGCTGTGGTCCATGGGGTCGCAAAGAGTTGGACACGATTGAGCGAGTAAACAACAGCAAACACCATCACTCCAGAGCACCCAGAGCAGCGTATGGCCGAGCAGGGCAGGAGTGAGTCCCCTCCCCAGCAATGGCTGGGGCACATGGCCCAAGCCTCTCCCCACTCACAAGTCAACTCAAAGTGCTAGCTCAGGGCCATTCTGAGCCTTCAGGGCCTGTCAGACACACAGGTGGTCTGGGTGTAGGCGTCCACAAGCCATGAGACCTACCGGAGTCGGAGATGTCATCCCAGTAGGGGGAGTCAAACTCATATTCCGCCTTGAGGATCTGCTCAAAGAGCTTGGAGTCATTTTCATCGTAGAAAGGAGGGTAGCCGCAGAGCCTGGAAGACAAGAAGTCGTGAGGATCTGAACCGGCAGGCTCCATGTGGTGGCTCAACGTCCAGCCTGGAGGAACAGCTATCTTTGCTCCAGTGGAGAAACCTGCACTGCGCGTGCTGCAGACACAATCTCAGCCAAGAATCCGCACCTTCTGTGGGTTCACGTGGCACAGAAGCAAAACTGATTTCACAGGCAGCAAAAAGGGTTAACCCAGGCAGTGACAGAGGGTGAACATGTACACTGAGCTCATCTGAAACGTTTCTGATCTTACTCCCCAAGATATCATCGCCAGTAGAAGACGGGTTAAGGAAACAAACAGAAAGTATGCTCGGTGTATTCTATAGCTTCCCTGGTGACTCAGCAGTAAAGAATCTGCCTTCAAGGAAGGAGATGCAGGTTCGATTCCTGGGTTGGAAATGTCCCTTAGAGGAGGGTATGCAACCCACTCCAGTATTCTTGCCTGGAAATCTCATGGACAGAAGAGCCTGGCGGGCTACAGTCCACGGGACTGCAAAAGAGCCAGACGTGACTTAGAGACTAAAATGACAACGAATACATTTTAGAACCCTTCCAGGTTCACTTTATTTAATCACAGCAAAATAGGGAAATTTTACAGACCTGAGTAACCAAGTTGCCATAAGTGGCCCCCAAATGCACAGTTTCACCCTACCACATCCAACTGGGTACCTGAAAGGTTACAGTTTCTCCTATTAACATGTAATAAGCAGAAACTGACATAAGTTATAATACCATGACCTTTTCCCCAATGAACCCTTAAAACTGAATTTTCAAAGATAATCTAGGTCCAGTGGTTAGGACTTGGAGCTTTCACTACGGCAGGCCTGGGTTCCATTCCTGATCAGGGAACTGAGATCCCACAAATTGTGAGGGGCAGGCAGTCAAAAAAAAATTATTTAGGATGTTGGTAGAGAAAACTTCTAGTTCTGGAGGTACTGACAGTCACAATAGGGAATTTTTATTAAATACTCCTAATGCAACACGTGCCATGAAACTGTGGGTTCTCCCACCCAGGTCTGCTACCAGCTCTGACATGACCTTCACCACTAATAGGCCAGTGATACATTTTTCTGGACCTAGATGTCCTCATCTAAACACAAAGAGGCCAGACTGGAAAATTCCTAACATTCTTGTTGGCTTTACGATGCTGTGGCTCTGTGCTGCTTTCTCCCAATTTGTTTGGCTGGCTGTGTGTGCGTGCATTCTAAGTTGCTTCAGTCACGTTAGACTCTTTGCAGTCACATTAGACTCTTTGCAACCCCATGGAATATAGCCTGCCAGGCTCCCCTGTCCATGGGATTCTCCAGGCAAGAATACTGGAGTCGGTTGCCATTGGCCTCCTCCAGAAGATCTTCCTGACCCAGGGACTGAACCCTTGTCTCTGGCATCTCCTGCATTGGCAAGTGGGTTCTTTACTGCTAGAGCTACCTGTGAAGCCCTTGACTGGTTGGGCGACCAAAGGAAAGATCTGGTCCATGCTTGAGGCCTGGGGGCAGGAGGGAGGGATGGGGCAGACAGGCCTGGTTGGGACTGGACATCGGAAAGGGGTGAGATTTAGGCTGTGACTGTGATGGACAGAGCAGAGGGCAAGGCTGGATTCCAGAAGGCCGAGCAAAAAGCTGGATGGCACAGAACTTGGTTCTGGGCCTGAGACAACACCCAGGGTGGCAGCAGCTACCGTGAAGAGTCCTGCCCCGAGACGAGCCCGGAATCTTCCCACGCAGCCCAGTGCTGTTCAAAGCACAGCTACAGCCCAGAGACCAGTTTAACGAGAACAAGGGAACAGGCATCAATAGGCTCCAGGCCTTTGAGGGATTGAGGCTGTCGGCACATAAGAAATTTAATAAAGGTCCAAAACACAACTTTCAGTACATTTTTTCAGCCGCTCCTGCACTCTGCACAGCCTCGCTGTCTCTGCTGTATAGGGGAAGGGCTGATGACACTTTTAAATGCTGTGAGACATTTTGTGGGCCGATAAGATTCAAAACCATCTCTCCTTACAGGGTTGGTTTAGGGGCTAGGAGCCTGGAAAATTTCATTTTTAAAGATTTGCTGCTTTTGGCAAAATGAGTGAGAGCCAGTGCTTCTGAAACCACGAAGTCCATATTTCACTTCCCAGGAAAGCCTGGGGCTGAGAGACAGACGCAGAAATGCTTCCCATAACGAGGATTTAGGGTAAATGAAATGTGCATATTAGGAAAAGCAGACAGAGCGAAATGTTAGTTCATCTTGGAAAACAGCGTAATTGTAGATACATGAGGTTTCTGTTTGTTAATAACAGAGTGTGTTTTATTTTATAGTTCGGCTTTCAAGGGAAAAAAATCTTTAAGAAAATTTCAAGAAAGATTTATTCTTCATGTGGTAATCTTCTTAAAGTAATCTGATTTCTTCTGGTTTTAGCTCTTTTGGGGAGGGGAAACACAAAATACTGTTTGCGTTTGGGTACTGAGGATAGAGGGCTTCTCTGATAGCTCAGTTGGTAAAGAATCCACCTGAAATTCAGGAGACCCCAGTTTGATTCCTGGGTCAGGAAGATCCCATGCAGAAGGGATGGGCTACCTACTCCAGTATTCTTGGGCTTCTCTGGAAGCTCAGCTGGTAAAGAATCTGCAATGTGAGAGACCTGGGTTCAGTTCCTCGGTTGGCAAGATCCCCTGGAGAAGGGAAAGACTACCCACTCCAGTATTCTGGCCTAGAGAATTCCATGGACTAAAATAAAATAGTCCATGGGGTTGCAAAGAGTTGGACACAAGCGACTTTCACTTTCACTGAAATGGAAAGAAAGGAAACGGATGGAGCTTGAGGACTAAGTTAAAATGAGGAAAGAAGGTTTTAAAACAGGGATTGAAACAGAACGGAAGGGCAAGGAGAGGTTGTAAAATCTTCCTTAGACCTAGAAATTTCACAGGGCTCCCAGGCAAGGCCTATTCATGAGTGGTTTGTGTGGCAGGTTCAGTTAGCAGAATGAGAATGATATGTTTTTATCTCCATACACAGGATGCTGACTTCCACAGTCCTGGGCCTGCCCATTTGCAGGTTTTGTTTTCATCTCTGTGTTCACATTTTACATATCAAACCAGCTAAATAACCTACAAATTGATAGGTTCTCAAAGACGACAAAGCCATTCCCAATTGTTCTAGGCCAAGAAGCCCATGGTTCAGAATAACATCTGAACTTGCCCATGACGGATGGTCCCCCCAGTGCCAGCAACCCAGTTCCACCAGCTCCTCACTCATGTCCATTCCAGCCTCGGAGGGCCATTCAGGGAGCATGCTTACCCCTCCCGTCTTCCCTCCGCTACTCCGTCTGTTGTCTCACCTCCTCTGGCACACTTACACAGACGCACACTGGGTTCTAGCTTAGCTCTATTCTCTCACTTAAACCTCACTCCCCAGGAGGGGTGCATCTCCGACAGACTGCCTGGACCTGCAGAGCCACCCTCCACTCCGCTCTGTCCCCGGGAGGCTGGCCTGTATGGAGGGCTGCTGAGGGCTGAATTCTCTGACATCTGCTGGGGGGTCAGCCAGCAGGGACCCCAGGGGAGATGGGGGAGGAAGGAGGAGGGCAGCGCAGGGCGATGCCCTGGCCCCTTCCACCTGAGACTCTGGCTGGTTACAGCACTGCGCCCAGGGCCATGCAGCTCCCAGGGAGGGGGCTCTACCAGACTCTCCCTAGGGTGAGGTAACTGCGTCCTCCCTCCCTGATCACTGAGGGTCTGGGGGCAGTTACGGCTCAGCTGCCATCAGTCTCAAGGTCACGGTGCTATTCCTTGTGGTCCCTTCACACCAGAGCCCTGTATACAGTCCCTTGTATAATTCTCATTTTAAAGGCAGAGAAGCTAAATTGCAGCAAAGTCGGGACACAAGCCCTGTCTGTCTGATTCTGGGTCTGTGTTCTTAACTGTCTTGTTTGTTCACTAAAGGGAAAGAGGCTTGAGAACTGAACCTTAGATTTCAGTCTTGACTTTGAATTCTCTCTGCAGGCCCTCTCCTTTGCCCACTGGCCCCTTCAACTGCAAATAGAGCCCGGCCACCAGCCCTGACTTGCCCATTTCCCAGACACTGGGTCTAGATGCTAAGATGCTTAGGGTTGGTTTGCAGTCCACAGAGCACTTTTTATTTCTGGACCAAAGTGAAGGTCTGCACTCTACCTGGGCTGCCCTCCCCTGGCCCTTTCCAACTGGCGCATCCCAGCTGGGGTGTTACTAGGAAGACCCGGCCCTCTGCTGCCAGGTAGTGTGGGTGCCCTGCTCTGTGTCCTGTGGCAGAGCACAGGGCTCTGTGGTGACCCTTCCTATACGGCATACTGCCCTGACCTCCACACCCTCCTTAGGCAGGACCATGTTTCATGTTTTGCTTTCTTCTTGGACTTCCAGTGCCCAGCTCAGGGTCTACCTGTGGCAGTTCCTGGGTCAATGTTTGCGGAACAAACATGCTCTTGAAGAGGGGGTTTCACCGCTGGCTGCTGAGCCCTCTGGCTGGGCTCTGAAAGAGAGACAAGGATGAAGGAAGCGTGCAGGAGCACCCACTGCAGCACAGCCCAGAGCACCGTCGGAGTCCTCACTCACCCCAACTCCTCCCTCCTGCACGCCACCCTCCGGGAAGGTGGGAAAACAGCAAAGCTCGGTGTCGCTGACGCATGTTCCAGAAGAACCCAGTGAGCAAGGCCAGGTGCTGGGAGCAACCTGGCCTCTGTTTGTAGAGAGAATGCACTGGGTTACCTAAAATGCCACTACCGTTTTGCGGACAAGTCTCATGGAGAAAGTTTTCCATGAAGAGGGCTGTTAACATAAATGAACGTGAAAATTAACCATGGCCAACCATAGCTGGTCCAGCAAGGCACAGTTATTCTTGGAAAATGAAACGGTGTGAAAGGGTTAGAGCTTCCACTGAGTGGTCCCGAGACTTGGCTGCATTAATTGTGCTACATTAAGGGATGTTCCACTTCCTCCTTTGCCCTTGGACAATATCAGTGTCCCTACAAAATTGGATGCCTGCTGAAAAGACTTTCAGATAACAATCAGTTGTTACCTCTTTCCCCTTTTATGAAACTTTACTGTCATAATTCACTGCAGCCTTCTAACTTCTTGCATATTTCTTAGACCTGATTTAAGTTTCTGCTTTTCATTATTGACTTTTGGTTTGAGAGAGAGACACAGAGAAGACAGTAAGGAGCTGGTATCAGAAGTAGTGACAGGCAACAAGTTATTACATTTACACCTGTTAGGATGGTTACTATCAACAAAAAAAATAATAAAAGTTAACTAGTGTTAGGATGTGGAGAAAATGGAACCCTTGTGCACTGTTGGTGAGAATGCAAAATGGTACAGCCACTATGGAAAATGATATGGATGTTTTCCAAATATTAAAAATGGAACCACCACATGATCTAGGAATCCTTCTTCTGGGTATATTCCCAAAGGAGATGACATCAGTGCCATGAAGAGACATATGTGCTCCTGTGTTCACTATAGCATGGCCAAGATGTGAAAACAATCTGTGTCCACTGATGGATAAATGGATAAAGGTGGCTCAGTGGTAAAGAATCCACCTGCCAAGTAGGAGACATGGATTTGATCCCTGGGTCAGGAAGATCCTCTGGAGGAGGGCATGGCAACCCACTCCAGTATTCTTGCCTGGAGAATCCCCGTGGACAGGGGAGCCTGGCGGGTTACAGGCAATGGGGCTGCAGAGTCGGACATGACTGAGCGAGTAACACACACAGAGCACAAGTGCCCAAACATACTGCAAATATTCTACATAAAAAGCCTCTGAGTGCAGCA
This sequence comes from Madoqua kirkii, assembly GCA_006408675.1. Lineage (NCBI taxonomy): Eukaryota > Metazoa > Chordata > Mammalia > Artiodactyla > Bovidae > Madoqua > Madoqua kirkii. Next base: position 17,111 of record SJYC01044117.1, on the reverse strand, counting down.
GTCCACACTGACAACTGAGTCATCATCTGGAAACAGCAACCTGGCACGTGCCCTTTAGCCTCACAGGAGGAAGGGCATGAAGATGAAGAGGTGGGTGACTTTGCAAGTCCTGTCCCCTGAGGGCTGACTTTGCTTTCAGAGGCATTTCGTGGAGCGGCTTCCTCAGCCTGGGATTCAGAGAGATAAAAGACACAGATTCAAATTCTGGCTCCAACAAGGCCTGGTGGAGTGACTTTGGGGAAATTACGTATTGTCTCCAAATCTCAAGTTCTTTTGTAAAATGATGAAAACAGGACCCACATTATAAGAGATATTATAACATATATCACATACATTGTATAATAATCTATATTACATATAGATAGATATTACAGATAGATGAACAGATGGATACAGGTAAAAGATATAGGAAAGTGCCCATCACATCGCAATCATTAAATGCCAGCTCCCCCTCTCTTATCTCCCCTTGGTTGTCTCTTTTCTATCCCACCAGCTCCATCTAACTTTTCAGCTTCCCTCTGCTGAAATATTGTGCAGTGAGACCCTGCTCACCATCAGGAAGACCAAGGGAGTGAGAGAGAGGAACAGAGGAGTCCAAAGGGACTCAGTCCAGTGTCCTACCCTCTAAACATGGAAACAGAGCAACATAATTAGAAATTTTGTACCAAGTTTCAGAATCACTCATGACTGACTGTACATCCTGACCTCAGCGTCTACACTGCTCTGGAAGGGAAGGAGAGAGAAGCCACCTCTAGTTATGATCATGACGTTATTCGATGGATACACAGATAGGATGTTCTGGAGACCTGCTTTTCAACCTTGATCTTTGAGGAGGGTATTTTCAAGCATTTTACCAAAAAGTCCTCAATTCTAGGAAATTGCTCAAGCTTCCCTGAGAACACTTCCTCAAAGGCATATTAGTGAAGAAAGTATTTTTATGCATTGATGCTTTCAAACTGTGGTGCTCAAGCAGACTCTTGAGAGCTCCTTGGACAGCAAGGAGATCAAACCAGTCAACCCTATAGAAAATCAATCTTGAATATTCACTGGAAGGACTGATGCTAAAGCTCCAATACTTTGGCTACCTGATTTGAACAGTCAACTCTTTAGAAAAGACCCTGATGCTGGTAAAGACTGAAGGCAAGAGGGGAAGGGAACAACAGACAAGATGCTTGGATAGCATCACTGACTCAATGGACATGAGTTAAGCAAATTCCAGCAGATGGTGAAGGACAGGGAAGCCTGGCATGCGGCAGTCCATGGGGTACAAAGAGTTTGACATCACTTAGCGACTTAACAACAACAGTGCAATTGGGTGAAACAACAAACTTCTATGTATATTACAAACCAGACAAACTGAGTAGGGCCAACCCAGGCCCAGTGGGTCTCTGGAAAACACGTGAACACTCAGTCAAACCTGGGCTTTCCTCCTCTGGATAGCAGAGTCTGCTGGACGTGTGACAACCACTGGCAGCCACCAGCTGGCCCTTCATCTTGGCTGGCTGTGAGACTCAGCAAGTGCTTACTGGATGCATGTCTGGAACACATACTAAGCAATCTGAGTTCTATTCTTCCTACTCTGGTTAATAGGACATATTTTTTAAAATAATAAAATAAAGCAAAGCTTTTTAAGCTGTCAAATCTCTGGTGCTTAGTTGCAAGGCTCACTTAGCAAAATAGACTTTAGCACATTATTCGGATTTGTAGACTAGAATGACCAGTAAGACCTGAATGTTTACAAAGATGCAATGCAATTACTTCAGCAACTAGAGATCTGCTTATGTGCATGCCAGAGCTTCTTCCTCGCAAACCTGAAAGGGACAAGGGAAGGTTCACATATCAGAACCAGGCTGACTTCAGCAAGGCACCGTTGGTGAAATGCACTGGCCAAACGTTCCGTTACCCCTGAGATTTGGTTAATACTTTGAAAGCTGAGAAGGTGGAAGCTGATCTGGGAAAGTTCTAGAGGAGGAAAAAGAAGGGACACTAGAGGGGAGATGGGACACACATCCCTTAGAAAGTTTACATATAACCAGAGCTGAAGTCCAGGAGTTGGGCAGGAAGGGAAGAAGGACAAACTCTTCCCCAAGCGTGAGAAATTGGCAGCATACTCCATCTGGAGTAAAATAGTTACCAAAAATAATAATAATAAAACTTGTCCACAGTAAAGGGTTGGGCTGGACAAGACATCGTCCAAAGCTGTGCTATGATCCAGGGACCTACTTCCAAATGTGTAACTTTTCAATTATTGCATCAGCCTGAAGGACAGCATCCCCAGGAAGTCTAGGCGGTGAGCACACAGGGGAAACACATCTGAGGGAGGTCCAGACAAACCCACTTTCAACTCAGCCTCTGCTGACAGTGAATTGGAGGTGGGAAGGGGACGGTCAGAGGAAGATAAGTGAGGGGAGCTTCCAACAGCCAGGAATGTTGTGTTAGAAGAAACAGCAAAACTTTCAGCAGCTAGAATTAGTTCTCACAAGTGATGAATTTGCACCAATCAGTGCAGACATCCAGTCTGGAGGTGATTAACAGGAGGGCTAACTGATGATTCTGAACCCCAGGCAGATTGCCAACTCCACTTGTGCATCTTGTGGGGGTTTTGCTCCCTGTCTCCCTCCTCCATCCCCTTGTCTTCCTTCTCTCTCAAGTTCTGCTTGGTAAGCAGTTACGAATCTGTGCAGACTAACAGCCACACTTGGGAAATATCTTGTACATCCATCCTGTTGGCCTTGGCTTTTGATTGCACTTTTTGCTTGTCCCCTGGCCTCCAACAGCTCTCTCACAAGGCACTTTAAAATTTTTTTTACTTTTTGGCTGTGCCATGCAGCATGCAGGTTCTCAGTTCTCAGACCAGGGATGGAACCCATGCCCTCTGAACTGGAAGCATGGAGTCTTAACCCCTGAACCTCCAGAGAAGTTCCCAGAAGGCACTTCTGAGGATGACTTGAAGTTGCTTCCGCCCTCAGAGGCTCATCTGCGGACGTGCGCTGTGAGAGCACGGCAAGCCTGTCGGGAGCTGCGGTGTGGTCTTGTGAGCAGCCCCGGCGCGCCTGTACCTGCCACTGAGTCAGGGGCTCCTGCTCCCTCCTTCTGAACCACCTCCATGGGCGTTTCCAGACTTGCTGGTGTGAACCGGTGCCTCTCCTCTTCCCACCTCCATCTCTTCTCTTCCTGGTCACAAACCCAGCTCAGACTAAGAGGTCTGAACTCACAACTCATATTATCACAGCTCCTGGCGAGCTGGCCACTTTACTCTCTGTGTACCTTTTGGTTTTTTAACCTAAAGAAAACCTGTACCACCTGCCTCCAGCCTCCATGCTGGCATGCTCCATTCCAGAGGGCAAACCTTTTAAAACATAATAAAAGCCTAGTTTGATTCTTCTGTTCACTCGGTGTGGTGCTAGACAAATGAAACATCCTGATATTCAGAGATTTTACTTCCCCATCACTAAGTATTGGTGACATATAAATTTCAAAGCTGGATCAACTCTTTCAAGTTATATTTTAAAAATTACGTCTCAAATTGAATGAGACATCTTGCATCCAACACATTAAGCACATCATATCCTGAGATAATTGGGTCTTAGAGAATTAACCATTTCCCCTGCCTGACAACCTGGTGGATACTTGAAGACAATCCTTCTAAGTCCAGGTCACTGTACGCCACTCTCAGGGAGCCTTCCTCAAGGTTTGGGCAGGGTCCACATCTCTTCCTGGGAGTCCCCCCTGCCCCCATCCAGCAGCTCCTGCCGCCCATCTTAGGGACAAGCAGCAAGAGCAAACTGTAAGTTATCTGTTGACTGCCTGTTGCCTCTGGCAGACAGGAAGCGCCTGTGTGGCCAGGGCGGTAATGAATCCATTTCAGCAGCCATGCCATATTGCCCAACAAGTAATAGTTTCAATAAACGTTAGTTAAGTGAGCAAATGTCAGTCCCCTGCCTTCCATCCTCCAGGCTAAATATCCTGAAGCATTTAGATGCTACTTAAATGACAGTCTCCAGGAGATGATGCTTACATGAAGTAAGCGAGCAGAGGGAGTGAAATGCTTTTCCATTTGTCCTGAAGCCACACTGTTCAGTGTGGCAAAGGAGACATTCCCTTCCTGCTTCTCCCGCCGGCCATCCTTTCTACCTTGTTGTTTAGGCACTAAGTTGTGCCCAACTCTTTGTGACCCCACAGATTGTAACCTGTCAGGCTCCTCTGTAAATGGGATTTCCCAGGCAAGATACTGGGGTAGGCTGCCATTTCCTTCTCCAGGGGATCTTCCCCATCCAGGGATTGAACGTGCATCTCCTGTGTTGCAGGCAGATTCTTTCTGGGCCTTTGCAGAGATAAAGGCACAGATGGGGTAAACTTTACCTTCCCCAAAGTTACTGGCAGGAAATTGCTCCCACCACTGTGGAAAATGGAGCTTTTCTTGACCTCAGTGGTACTGTTTGTAAATTTCCTCCATCACCCTGTGCATATCCCTGCACCCACTTCTCGAAACCAGAGAGTATTTTATGCTTAGTTCTTTCTAAGGGTTAGAGGTGAACCAACTGTCAACAGACCACTAATAGTCCTTCTCCCAAAGCAGCGGAGAGAGGGTTGTGAACCCATGAAGGAAGCTGAAATATGGTCAAGCAGGTCTTGTAGACAAATGGCACTTAGGCACCCACAAGGTCCACCCAGTATAGACTAGGGGGGGTGGCGAGGATTGGGCATCTTTCTGAGACTCCTCAAAAAGCAGCCACACTGAAATGCAGGAGTAAAATCAGTGAGTCTGGAAATTATAACCAAAATCAATGCCTGCTGAAATAAAAACAGTGAGGCTAGAACAACAAAAGAAGAGCGCAGGGTGGTGGCTGGTCTTTAAGGTAGAGGGGAGGCAGCAGGTGAGAACCGTCTGCACGTGGCCACTCTGACCAGAGATGCGGCAACAGTGGTCCCCCCTTGCCAGAAATCACCTTTGGGAGACAGAGGTGACCAGGAGCCCACGAAGGGCTTTATGAAAACACCCAAGGCCATCCAAGTCCACCCAATTCCTCAGCTCTGATCCCTGGTCACTAAGGAAACTCCCTGTTGGAGTCTGCTTTCTCCTGGAACTTGCTAGTCTGATGACAGCATATCTCATTACTTTGCAGGGCATGCATCTCATTATGATTTAATAAATGGACATTCCAGTTGTGTTTGTTTGCTTTGTTTTAAACTCTTTGGAGTCTGGCTAGTATGAATCAATTCCCTGGGATCATCTGAGCAAGATGAAGCAACAGCTCTGATTTCACTTCTAAATGTCTAAAGCCAAGGTTAAAACTATATACCCATGGTGGCCTAGATGTGGCAATATGTCCCAGTCTGTGAGGTTTATAAAAAGATGATGACTGCTGCCTGCTGACAATGCCAGTTCATTATTTCTATCAGGGTTAAATGAGAATAGGAACCATCATAATACCCTAGGCTTGGATGTTCCACTGGGGCTCAATAATCACATCGTGTTCTCTCCTGCTGAAGCGTGGGTTTGTGCTGTCTCTCGGGGACACATGGGTCCATAAAGGGGCGCTCTCAGTGCTGGAAAGAATGATGAGTTCCTTGGTAAGGAGCATCCTTTGTCTCAGAAGGTGAACCTAGTGTCCAGTTAAGCATTCTTAGTTCCATTCTTACAAAGCTAATTATGCTGTGTACCTTGGTCAATTTATTTCTGTGACTTAGTTTAAAAAGCTGAACAATGTAGGAAGCCAGTCAAAAAGCAAGGGTATGAGCATGAGTATTCACCTGGGATTTCCTCTAGGCAGAGAGGTCAGAGGTCACAGCATGGGTAAGCGCCCTCACCACCCACAGCAGATCTGGCAAATCTATCCCTAACCATCCTTTAGCATTGACTGGTTTGATCTCCTTGCTGTCCAAGGAATTCTCAAGAGTCTTCTCTAGCACCACAGTTTTAAAGCACCAATTCTTTGGTGCTCCACCTTTTTGTGGTCCAATTCTCACACCTGTACATGACTACTGGAAAAATCCTAGCTTTGAGTATATAGACCTTTGTCAGCAAAGTGGTTTCTCTGCTTTTTCATACACTGTCTAGGTTTGTCATAGCTTTCCTTCCAAGGAGTAAGCGTCTTTTAATTTCATGACTACAGTCACTGTATTCAGTGATTTTGGAGCCCAAGAAAAGAAAATCTGTCACTTCTACTTTTCCCCCTTCTATTTGCCATGAAGTGATGGGATGGGTGCCATGATCTTAGTTTTCTGAATTCTGAATTTCAGGCCAGCTTGTTCACTCTCCTCTTTCTCTCTCATCAAGAGCTCTTTAGTTACTTTATGCTTTCTGCCATTAGAATGGTATCATCTGCCTATCTGAGGTAGTGGATATTTCTCCCAGCAATCTTGATTCCAGCTTGTGATTCATCCAGCCCAGCATTTCTCATGATGTACTCTGCACATAATTTAAACAAGCAGGGTGACAATATATAGCCTTGACCTACTCCTTTCCCAATCTGGAACTAGTCCATTGTTCCATGCCCGGTTCTAAGTGTTGCTTTTTCACCTGCATACAGGTTTATCAGGGGACAGATAAGGTAGTCTGGTATTCCTATCTCTAAGAATTTTCCAGTTTGCTGTGATTCACACAAAGCCTTTAGCAACTCAACGAAGCAGAAGTAGAAGTTTTTCTGGAATTCTCTACAATCCAATAGATGTTGGCAATTTATCTGTGGTTTCTCTGCCTCTTCTAAACCCAGATGTACATCTAGAAGTTCTTAGCTCACATACTGCTGAAGCCCAGCATAAAGGATTTTGAGCATGGAGCATGACTGTGTGGTAGTTTGAGCATTCTTTGGCACTGCTTTTCTTTGGGATTGGAATGAAAACTGACCTTTTCCAGTCTTGTGGCCACTGCTGAGTTTTCCAAATTTGCTGACACACTGAGAATAGCACTTTAACAGCATCATCTTTTAGGATTTGAAATAGCTCAGCTGGAATTCCATCACCTCCACTAGCTTTGATTGTAGTGATCCTTCCTAAGTAATCCTCCACTTGACCTCACACTCCAGGATGTCCAGCCCTAGATGACTGACCACACTGTCATGCTTATCTGGGTCATTAAGACCTTTTTTTTTTTCAATAGTTCTTCTGTATATTCTTGCCACCTCATCTTAATCTCTGCTGCTTCTGTTAGGTCCTTACTATTTCTGTCCTTTATCGTGCCCATCCTTACATGAAATGTTCTCTTGGTAACTCCAATTCTCTTGAAGAGATCTCCAGTCTTTCCTATTCAATTGTTTTCTTCTATTTCTTTGTACTGTTCATTTAAGAAGGCCTTCTTATCGCTCCTTGCTATACTCTGGAATCTGTGTTCAGTTGGGTGTTTTTCCTCTTCTCCCTTGCCTTTCACTTCTCTTCTTTCCTCAGCTATTTGTAAAGCTCCTCAGATACCACTTTGCCTTCTTGCATCTCTTTTTCTCATCAGACTGGACACCAACAAATTCATTATGGTGTCCAGCCTACTCCATCTTCATTCAATCCTTCCCAGCAGCTTAGGCTACTTGGTCAAAGATTTTTTTTTTTTTTCCAAGTCCTGATCCCCAAAGGAAGATTCCTGGCAGGGAAAGGACCTACCAAAAGGGTTTTTAAAAAATGAGTCTCCTTGTTAGGAAAACAAATATTTCTCTTGCCAAATAATAGATAACATAAATGACTGTGGAGATCCAAAAGAGAACTGATTTATCAAGGATCTGCACCGACAAAATGAAGAATGTTTGAATGGCATGCGGAGAGGAGAAAAATGGGGTGTCTGTCACAGCCACTGTTGCTACAAGCTGATATCTCAGGGCGACAGGTTCATCAAGGGGCAATAATGCTGCTGCACCCCCAAAATGGCAGAGGCTGACCTCTTTCCCATGCTAGGTGACACGAACGATCAAAGGCTCGGCACGGATTCCCCTGGGGAGCACCGGCTCCCCTGTGTGCTGCCTGTCAGTCACGTCCCGCTCAGCAGCCTTCCTCGTCAGTCTTCAGATCAAGGATGGGACAGGAAGACCAGGCACAGTGGACCCATACGGAATAGCCAGAGTGTGAGGCCCATGAGTTCTCACTTCCGACACTAGTTCAGCCCAGAGCCGACCTTCTAACCGAGAATACCACCCCAGTCAGAGCCTTTCAGAGCGTATTTTCCAGTCCTCAAACATGCCTCAGGCACCCCAGTTCCTGTGTCTGCTTCCCTCCCCAGGTTGGGATGCTGTTCTCTGGCTTCTCTGCTTACGTTAGTCTTTTCCAAACTTCTGGATATCCTTGGAATGATAGTCCCTCCTTCCTGAATACCCTATCCTCCTCAATGGTGGTTTCATCCCAGGAGCTATGAGAGCTGGACGCCAGCCTTGAGTGTCACTCAGTCTACTTAGGATACTGCTTGTCCCACCATATACACTGTGCTCTGATGAGAGGTATCATGTCTTTACTATCTTGATTATTTTCAGCACCACACACAGTGCCTGGAATAGAGAATGTACTCAAGAAATGCCAGTTGTTGACACCGATAATGATGAATTTGAGACCAGTGGTTCTCCAGGCAAGAGCTCTATTAGTAGCAATTTATATCTAGGATTTGGCTTTTCACTCATAATAATCTGAGCATTGTGGAAGGTATAAGTGAGATGTTCAAAGTCCATTTGTTCTCTTGAGACTCTTTGAGCTCTGGAAGGTACCAAGGAAGATAAAAACCCAGGCTGCCATTTTAAAGTCTGACACAATCATGAAATCAACCTGAGATCAATCCTTGAAGCAAAGCTAGTGATGACCAGGCAACCATCAAGTTTCAGCTTATCAAGGTTATACTTAACATGAAAACAAAGACATACAGCATTTCTTTGCTTAATGCTCTATGGGAATCCAGCCAAATATTATATTGTATACTGCACTGATAAGGAACGGGATATATTAATTCTACTGCTCAGCTCATACCCAATAAACCTGTCAGTATCTCTATCCCAGATTTCTGAACTCCACACGTGCTTACTGTAGTCAGTGGGTGTCTCAAAGGTGACTCAAGTTCAACATGACCAAAATGAAATTCCTAATCTCACCTACTCCCTAAATTGTTTCTACATCACTCTCTTGGCATCTGCCCCAAAGTTGGGTTTATCCTTGAAGCATCTCTGCCCTTCATCCTTCACATCCACAGTGTATCTACCATTTCACCTCCATCCCTGCCCCCATGGCAAAAGCAATCATCACCACTCATCAACCTAAGCCTCTGAACCATCTTTGCCCTGTCTAATCCCTTGTTTGAAGACTAGCCAGAATAATATTTGAATGAGAATCATTATAGTACACAATATAATATTTGGCTGGGTTCACTAGAGTGCAGGGTGAAAATCAGATCAGGTCACACCTCTAGTCAACTGTTCTTTGACTTTGCACTATAATTTGGGTTAAAATCTAAGTTTTGGGGACTTCCCTGCTGGCCTAGTGGCTAAGACTCTGTGCCTCCACTGCAGAAGGCACAAGTTTGAGCCCTGGTTGGGGAATTAAGCCATGTAGAGGAGCCAAAAAAAAAAAAAAAAAAAAAAAGTCAGTTTTCTTTCAGGTCTCCCCTTCCTCTGGCTCTTGCTTATATCCTGTCTTGATTTTCTAACCATGTTGACCTTCTGATATTTTCCTACCTATGTGCCATGGCAGACACAGTGCGTTACCTACTGCAAATTCATTTCTTGCCTTCTTCCTCACTAGCAGAACTCTGATTTCACTCAAGGATACACTGCACTGTTATACAAAGGTTTGATATCATTATTCTAAAGTGTGTGCCACGCCTGACCTAAAATGTCCATCTTTCAAGGGTATTCTGCCTTAATATTTTCACTAAGCTGAGGTCAACGAAACTGTTTATTGTGGACTAAATTGTGTAACCCAAAGCCATATGTTGAAACTCTACCCCTCAATGTGATGGTATTTTAAGATAGTGCCTTTGAGAGATAATCACGTTTAGATGAGGTCATGAAGGTGGGGCCCTCCTGATGGGATTAGTGCCCTTAAGAAGGAGAGATACCAGAGAGCTTTCCCTCCCTCTTGGCAAGAGGGGGAGGACACAGCAAGATGGTGGCCATCTGCACACCAAGCCAGGAAGAGGGTTCTCACCAAGAACCAAGCCAGCTAGCATCTTGGCCTTGGACTTCCAGCCTCCAGAACTGTGAGAAATAAATATCAGTTGGTTGTGTCACTCAGTCTGCAGTATTCTGTTAAAGCAGTATGAGCTAAGGCACCACTGCTTGGCTTTAAACTGCTTATCCTAATAATGCAGTACACACCTCCTCTCAGGTATTCTGATACATGGTACCCCAGTGCCAAGACTTCAGGAAAATAATTATATATAGACACTAATGCAGACCAGAGCAATGGCTCATGATTCAAAACAGATGTAATGAAACAAATAAGCAAAAGGCCAGATAAAGGGTCAGTTTTTCACCTAGACCCATGGAAGATTTCTCTAGATGATACCTGCTTTGGTGCTTTGCGGGAAGAGGACTGGCTTATCGCTCATCTCTCTAAGTCTTTCACAGTCAAGCTGGCAAGGCTAAGAGCTTTAGTTGAGGGTTTAGGTAGCCAGGGAAATAACACAAGGCCATGGCCAGTGTTTGCTCACCTTGGACCCTCCAATACAGTACGCAAAATTGTATGGGTGTGAGTTTATAGGGAAGAGGATCCACAGCTTCATTAGATTCCCAAAAGGGCCTGGAACCCACCTCCCTCCATAAAAAGGATCACACTACTGCAGAATATGGCCAAAGTGCTTCAGAATTGGAAGCATTCTCTAGGCGCAAAGTGTTAGCTTTGTATAATAGCTCAGATGAATCTGGCTTTTACCTGAATTCCAAAAGTGGGAGCTCAACACCCAAGTACATCATAACGGATAAAATTCTCCTGTGATGAGGCCAAGAATCTACAAGAGCTGTCAGCTAAATCCTCATTAAACTGCAAAAGTTGCCAGTTGAAAGGATGCTGTTGAAAGACTATTTGCTTCCCAGATAATGAGACAAAACCAATACAGGGAGGTGTTTCCAGTCTTTCTCCCACACAGCCTCTTGGGTGCGGTGGGCTTTGTCAGTGGGAGAACACTCCCTTCCTTGAGGATGTTAAGGAGAAGAAATTCATCTGCTATCAGTTAGGGACTCACTGACCTAAACCTACCCTGAAAGTATGTTCCATAATAAGTGTTTGAAAATATCACTACAAAAAGAAATTGTAACTTAAAAATAACTTTATAATGAATTTAAGCAAATCAACACATAACTATAAAAAGGAGGAGAAGGGGACAACAGAGGATGAGATGGTTGGATGGCATCACCAACTCAATGGACATGGGTTTGGGTGGACTCTGGGAGTTGGTGATGAACAGGGAGGCCTGGCGTGCTGCGGTTCATGGGGTCGCAAAGAGTCTGACACGACTGAGCGACTGAACTGAACTGAAAATAAGGGCAACAGGCCTATGACCATGGCATTTCCGGGTTGTAGAGATAAGGCACCTGAGAAGAAATGAGGAATTCCAAGGCTAAATTTTGGTTTTCATCACGTTTTTCTTACTGTGATTTCTTTTTTTAATATATGATATTTGGTCTTAGTTGCAGCACGTGGGCTCTTTGCTGCAGCACACAGGAGCTCTAGTTTTGGCTGCAGGCTTCGTTGTGACTGAACTGAACTGAAAATAAGGGCAACAGGCCTATGACCATGGCATTTCCGGGTTGTAGAGATAAGGCACCTGAGAAGAAATGAGGAATTCCAAGGCTAAATTTTGGTTTTCATCACGTTTTTCTTACTGTGATTTCTTTTTTTAATATATGATATTTGGTCTTAGTTGCAGCACGTGGGCTCTTTGCTGCAGCACACAGGAGCTCTAGTTTTGGCTGCAGGCTTCGTTGCTCCGTGGCATGTGGATCTTAGTTCCATGACCAGGGATTGAACCTGTGTCTCCTGCATTGCAGGGCAGATTCTTAACCACTGGACCACCAGGGAAGTCCCTCTCACTGTGATTTCTGTTGGATTTGCCTAATATTTTCACATTGGTTTGTATCCTCAAGCCAAGGTGGTACATGAAAAGATGCTCAACATCACTAGCTGTAAGGGAAATGCAATCAAGCTCACAATGAGATACGGCTTCATCTTTCCACCTATTAGGAAGGCTACTGTCAAAAAATGGAAAAAAAATTGATTGCAAGGATGTAGAGAAATATCAATAACCTCAGATATGCAGATGACACCACCCTTATGGCAGAAAGTGAAGAGGAACTAAAAAGCCTCTTGATGAAAAGTGAAAGAGGAGAGTGAAAAAGTTGGCTTAAAGCTCAACATTCAGAAAACGAAGATCATGGCATCTGGTCCCATCACTTCATGGGAAATAGATGGGGAAACAGTGTCAGACTTTATTTTTTTGGGCTCCGAAATCACTGCAGATGGTGACTGCAGCAATGAAATAAAAGATGCTTACTCCTTGGAAGAAAAGTTATGACCAACCTAGATAGTATATTCAAAAGCAGAGACATTTCTTTGCCAACTAAGGTCCGTCTAGTCAAGGCTATGGTTTTTCCTGTGGTCATGTATGGATGTGAGAGTTGGACTGTGAAGAAGGCTGAGCACCGAAGAATTGATGCTTTTGAAGTGTGGTGTTGGAGAAGACTCTTGAGAGTCCCTTGGACTGCAAGGAGATCCAACCAGTCCATTCTGAAGCAGTTCAGCCCTGGGATTTCTTTGGAAGGACTGATGTTAAAGCTGAAACTCCAGTACTTTGGCCACCGCATGCAAAGAGTTGACTTGGAAAAGACTCTGATGCTGGGAGGGATTGGGGGCAGGAGGAGAAGGGGACAACAAAGGATGAGATGGCTGGATGGCATCACGGACTCGATGAATGTGAGTCTGAGTGAACTCCGGGAGATGGTGATGGACAGGGAGGCCTGGAGTGCTGTGATTTGTGGGGTCGCAAAGAGTCGGACGCAACTGAGCGACTGAACTGAACTGAGAGAAATGGGACACTTGTGCATCCCTGCTGGGAATGTAAAATGTTGGTGTTGCTTTAGAAAACAGTATGACAGCTCCTCCAGTAGTTAAACACAGAATTACCATGTGACTCAGCAATCTGAGGATACACTCAAAAGCATTGAGAGCAGGACGCAAACAGGTATTAGCAAACCCACATTCATAACAGCACTACTCACAATTGCCAAAAGGTGGAAACAATCCAAGTGTCCACCAATGGATAACCAAAAATGTAGTATATACACACAATGGAATATAAGTCAGCCTCAAAAAAGAATGAAGTTCTGATACATACTACAACATGGATAAACCCTGAGGACATTATGCTAAGTAAAAAAAAAAAAAGACAAAAAAGGACAAACATTTTATGATCTCCCTTCCATGAGATACCTAGAGAAGCCACATTCATAGAAGCAGAAAGCAGAGTGGTGTTGCCAGGGGCTGGGGGAAATGAACGGGAGTTAATATTTAGTGGGTTTCTGTTTGGGAAGATGAAAAAGTTCTGGAGACGGATAGTGGTGATGGTGGTGCCATACTGGGAATGTACCTGATGCCACTGAATTGTACTCTTCAGTTCAGTTCAGTCGCTCAGTCATGTCTGACTCTTTGTGACCCCATGGACTGCAGCATGCCAGGCCTCCCTGTCCATTACCAATCCTGGAGTTTACCCAAACTCATGTCCATTGAGTCGGTGATGCCATCCAACCATCTCATCCTCTGTCATCATCTTCTTCTCCTGCCCTCAATCTTTCCCAGCATCAGGGTCTCTCCCAGTGAGTCAGCTCTTCTTTCAGGTGGCCAAAGTACTGGAGTTTCAGCTTCAACATCAGTCCTTCCAGTGAACACCCAGGACTGATCTCCTTTAGGATGGACTGGTTGGATCTCCTTGCAGTCCAAGGGACTCTCAAGAGTCTTCTCTACCACCACAGTTCAAAAGCATCAATTCTTCAGCACTCAGCTTTCTTTACAGTCCAACTCTCACACTTAGAAATGGTTAAAATGGTAAAATTTGTCTTCAAAATAAAATGTATATTTTGTTACAATTCCTTTTAAAAAGAAAAAAAGAAGCCGAGATGGCAAGTCATACTTACAAGATGTAGGCGATCACCCCAATGGACCAGCAGTCAACGGCTTTGCTGTAGGGCTTCTGGGCGAGGACTTCAGGAGCTGTGAGACAACAAAGGAGAGAGACAGCCAGACCATTTAAATGACAAGAACATAAGGCAGTCTGGGGGCGCCTTTTCATTTTTTTGGTCTGCTACTTGGGCTGAACTTTCGATGATTCTAGAAACTGAGAAGAAACATGCAATCTGATATATCTGTTGACTTCTGTAACTGGACACAAGGGGAGTGTTCACATGTGTGTATAACTGGAGGCTGTAAATCAATCAACACATACTGCACAGGAGATAGTTTATGTCACTGCTGTTCTAAAGCTCAGACCAGACAGAGAGGAGGGAATACCCAGTTTGGGGCCTGGGCTGTGACTTCACCTCAAATCAATTCAAGGAAGCATTTCTGGCCCTCATGTAGGGTCTTTCTAGGTGCTGTGCGGACAGGCAGGTGAAGCCCCCTCCTCCTGCCTTCATGGAGCTTATAGTCAAGATTAGACTTAAAACAAGTCTCCAGGGTCCTGCCTCAAGTCTGCTCCTAGTTCCTTCTCTAAGGTTTTGGATGGGTTATCTGTCACTTGTGCCATTTTATTTTCTCATCTGTGAAACAGGAAAAATGCTACTTAATCTCATTTCCTGGTTCAAACACGATATTCATCAAGACTCGCCCATCCAGGGCCTTGCCTTATTTTGTATTATTTCCTGTTCCTGGCCTGTGGTTACTGCCCAATGTTGAACAACCCACCAGGTGTCTGACACTTAGCACAGTCTGCTGTATGTATTTGTGTAAAGAGTAAACAAATATAGAAAGGGAAGCAAACCTTTTTCACAAGTAAACCTCCTTTTTATGCAAACACATCTGGTTGGAGTGTCTAGGAGAGACTCTGCAGAAAATTTAAGAAGGTAGAGAAATAGAAATAGCTCCAGGTTACATGGTACTTGTCACAGGCTGAGCTGTGTTCTGTGGGCTGGGGATGCATTGAAGGTGAAGTCACTCAGTTGTGGCCGACTCTTTGCGACCCTGTGGACTGTAGCCTACCAGGCTCCTCCATCCATGGGATTCTCCAGGCAAGAATACTGGAGTGGGTTGCCATTTCCTGCTCCATTGCATTAACCCCCTACAACTGCATTGGTGGGAAAGAGCTTAGTTACCATTATGCTGTTTCCCAAGTTACAGGTAGGTGTGCGTGGGGCCTCAGAGAGTAGGGCACTTTTCCACAGCATCCAGCTACCAAGAGGCTCTACACCAACTTAGAAGTTAGTGTTTAATCGCTCAGTCATGGCCAACTCTTTGCAACTCCATGGACTGTAGCCCACCAGGCTCCTCTGTCCATGAAAGTCTCCAGGCAAGAATACTGGAGTGGGTTGCCATAGCTGGTTTCAACTGAATTAAAGCACCTGGGTCTCATCCTGGTCATTCGTAAACGCTCTCTACTGTCCTTCCAAGAACTCTGCACCGCAACAGTAAGGAAAATGAGCCTCGGACATGTGCCTTTTCTTTTTTATTTTAACTCACTAACTAACCTTTGGCTGTGCTAGGCCTTAGCTGCTGCTCAGGCTCTTCTCTATTGCGGGGAGCGGGGGCTACTCTCTCCTCGCGGTGCAAGGGCTTCTCGCTGCCGTCGTCTCTTGTTATGGAGAATGGGGCTCTAGAGTGTGTGGGCTTCAGTTAGTTGTGGCGCATGGGCTTAGCTGCTCTGCGGCTTGCAGGCTCATCCCAGACCAGGGATGGAACCCGGGTCTCCTGCACGGGCAGGCAGATTCTTGAGCACTGAGCCACCAGGAAAGCCCCGAGATGTGCCTTTTTGGACAACATCCAGGAGATACAGCTCAGGAGATACTGAACACAATTCAATCTCATCCTGTTCCTGCTCTTTCCACTGGAACCTACTGACTATGAAGGTGAGCATTTCTTCAGTCTGAAAAAATACCCCTTTGCAGAAAAATGAACAGGGAAGTCCTCTTACCCTGTTGCAGATACCTTCCTGAGCAAGAGGGAAAGACACAAACTCCTGTGGATGTTTCTGCTTATAATGGTAAGAAATACAGTCCACGGATAACTCCCAAATCTAATTGTAGGTTTCAGCCCCAATTCCTCCGATCACTTAAAAAAAATTTTTGTTTTTAACAAGAGCAAAATAAACACATTTATACATCTTTGCTACATTCACCTTCAACTACAAAGCTAGGGAACCCACAACCTGGAGAAATGGCCCTTGGATAACTGGGAGCTGGCTACAGCCATCGTTTCTTTTCTCCAGAACTGCTCAGAGCTTGTTTCTCAGATACTTCTATTACAGCAGTGGATGAAAGGGAGCCATTTCCCACAGCAAACTAATTTAGGAGGTAGGCGGTCTCAGAGCTGATGTTCTAGTCTGAGTGGCCACAAGGGCACAGGTGGTGGGAGGGGGCTGTTTCTGCAAGGAGCTTATTTTTGAGCCTCCAGGGCCATCCTTGTGGCCTGATTGAAAGTTCAAAAGAAGCAGAAAAGGCTCACAGAGCAACGTCTGATCCAGGTCCATGCGTGCATACTAAGTCACTTCAGTCACGTCCAACTCTTTGTGACCCTATAGACCATAGCCCACCAGGCTCCTCTGTCCATGGGATTCTCCAAGCAAGAATAATGGAGTGGGTTGTTATGCCCTCCTCCAGGGGATCTTCCCCACCTAGGGATCAAACCTGTATCTCTCATGTCTCCTGCCTTGGCAGGCGGGTTTCTTCGCCATAATGCCACCTGGGAAGGCCCTGATCCAGCTCCACCTCCCTGCAAAGCTGACAGCAGATGTCAGGAGCACCAAGCAGGTGGGGAGAGGCCCCAGCTTCCGTGTCATGTAGTCTATCGGGTTCTTTAGGGGCATGACAGTGGTGCCCAAACATTCCATGATACCAAAGGATGAGACCCAGCCCCAGCAAAGCATGTTGGACTCATAGGAAGAGCTAATCCTCTGTGTTCTCCTCCTGAGCACTCCATTCTCACAGTCTTCCAGTTCTGTGAATGTGGGA
>SJYC01044116.1:0-33738 GCA_006408675.1 Madoqua kirkii | reverse complement strand
CCATGGACTGCAGCATGCCAGGCCTCCCTGTCCATTACCAATCCTGGAGTTTACCCAAACTCATGTCCATTGAGTCGGTGATGCCATCCAACCATCTCATCCTCTGTCATCATCTTCTTCTCCTGCCCTCAATCTTTCCCAGCATCAGGGTCTCTCCCAGTGAGTCAGCTCTTCTTTCAGGTGGCCAAAGTACTGGAGTTTCAGCTTCAACATCAGTCCTTCCAGTGAACACCCAGGACTGATCTCCTTTAGGATGGACTGGTTGGATCTCCTTGCAGTCCAAGGGACTCTCAAGAGTCTTCTCTACCACCACAGTTCAAAAGCATCAATTCTTCAGCACTCAGCTTTCTTTACAGTCCAACTCTCACACTTAGAAATGGTTAAAATGGTAAAATTTGTCTTCAAAATAAAATGTATATTTTGTTACAATTCCTTTTAAAAAGAAAAAAAGAAGCCGAGATGGCAAGTCATACTTACAAGATGTAGGCGATCACCCCAATGGACCAGCAGTCAACGGCTTTGCTGTAGGGCTTCTGGGCGAGGACTTCAGGAGCTGTGAGACAACAAAGGAGAGAGACAGCCAGACCATTTAAATGACAAGAACATAAGGCAGTCTGGGGGCGCCTTTTCATTTTTTTGGTCTGCTACTTGGGCTGAACTTTCGATGATTCTAGAAACTGAGAAGAAACATGCAATCTGATATATCTGTTGACTTCTGTAACTGGACACAAGGGGAGTGTTCACATGTGTGTATAACTGGAGGCTGTAAATCAATCAACACATACTGCACAGGAGATAGTTTATGTCACTGCTGTTCTAAAGCTCAGACCAGACAGAGAGGAGGGAATACCCAGTTTGGGGCCTGGGCTGTGACTTCACCTCAAATCAATTCAAGGAAGCATTTCTGGCCCTCATGTAGGGTCTTTCTAGGTGCTGTGCGGACAGGCAGGTGAAGCCCCCTCCTCCTGCCTTCATGGAGCTTATAGTCAAGATTAGACTTAAAACAAGTCTCCAGGGTCCTGCCTCAAGTCTGCTCCTAGTTCCTTCTCTAAGGTTTTGGATGGGTTATCTGTCACTTGTGCCATTTTATTTTCTCATCTGTGAAACAGGAAAAATGCTACTTAATCTCATTTCCTGGTTCAAACACGATATTCATCAAGACTCGCCCATCCAGGGCCTTGCCTTATTTTGTATTATTTCCTGTTCCTGGCCTGTGGTTACTGCCCAATGTTGAACAACCCACCAGGTGTCTGACACTTAGCACAGTCTGCTGTATGTATTTGTGTAAAGAGTAAACAAATATAGAAAGGGAAGCAAACCTTTTTCACAAGTAAAACCTCCTTTTTATGCAAACACATCTGGTTGAAGTGTCTAGGAGAGACTCTGCAGAAAATTTAAGAAGGTAGAGAAATAGAAATAGCTCCAGGTTACATGGTACTTGTCACAGGCTGAGCTGTGTTCTGTGGGCTGGGGATGCATTGAAGGTGAAGTCACTCAGTTTTGGCCAACTCTTTGCGACCCTGTGGACTGTAGCCTACCAGGCTCCTCCATCCATGGGATTCTCCAGGCAAGAATACTGGAGTGGGTTGCCATTTCCTGCTCCATTGCATTAACCCCCTACAACTGCATTGGTGGGAAAGAGCTTAGTTACCATTATGCTGTTTCCCAAGTTACAGGTAGGTGTGCGTGGGGCCTCAGAGAGTAGGGCACTTTTCCACAGCATCCAGCTACCAAGAGGCTCTACACCAACTTAGAAGTTAGTGTTTAATCGCTCAGTCATGGCCAACTCTTTGCAACTCCATGGACTGTAGCCCACCAGGCTCCTCTGTCCATGAAAGTCTCCAGGCAAGAATACTGGAGTGGGTTGCCATAGCTGGTTTCAACTGAATTAAGCACCTGGGTCTCATCCTGGTCATTCGTAAACGCTCTCTACTGTCCTTCCAAGAACTCTGCACCGCAACAGTAAGGAAAATGAGCCTCGGACATGTGCCTTTTCTTTTTTATTTTAACTCACTAACTAACCTTTGGCTGTGCTAGGCCTTAGCTGCTGCTCAGGCTCTTCTCTATTGCGGGGAGCGGGGGCTACTCTCTCCTCGCGGTGCAAGGGCTTCTCGCTGCCGTCGTCTCTTGTTATGGAGAATGGGGCTCTAGAGTGTGTGGGCTTCAGTTAGTTGTGGCGCATGGGCTTAGCTGCTCTGCGGCTTGCAGGCTCATCCCAGACCAGGGATGGAACCCGGGTCTCCTGCACGGGCAGGCAGATTCTTGAGCACTGAGCCACCAGGAAAGCCCCGAGATGTGCCTTTTTGGACAACATCCAGGAGATACAGCTCAGGAGATACTGAACACAATTCAATCTCATCCTGTTCCTGCTCTTTCCACTGGAACCTACTGACTATGAAGGTGAGCATTTCTTCAGTCTGAAAAAATACCCCTTTGCAGAAAAATGAACAGGGAAGTCCTCTTACCCTGTTGCAGATACCTTCCTGAGCAAGAGGGAAAGACACAAACTCCTGTGGATGTTTCTGCTTATAATGGTAAGAAATACAGTCCACGGATAACTCCCAAATCTAATTGTAGGTTTCAGCCCCAATTCCTCCGATCACTTAAAAAAAATTTTTGTTTTTAACAAGAGCAAAATAAACACATTTATACATCTTTGCTACATTCACCTTCAACTACAAAGCTAGGGAACCCACAACCTGGAGAAATGGCCCTTGGATAACTGGGAGCTGGCTACAGCCATCGTTTCTTTTCTCCAGAACTGCTCAGAGCTTGTTTCTCAGATACTTCTATTACAGCAGTGGATGAAAGGGAGCCATTTCCCACAGCAAACTAATTTAGGAGGTAGGCGGTCTCAGAGCTGATGTTCTAGTCTGAGTGGCCACAAGGGCACAGGTGGTGGGAGGGGGCTGTTCTGCAAGGAGCTTATTTTTGAGCCTCCAGGGCCATCCTTGTGGCCTGATTGAAAGTTCAAAAGAAGCAGAAAAGGCTCACAGAGCAACGTCTGATCCAGGTCCATGCGTGCATACTAAGTCACTTCAGTCACGTCCAACTCTTTGTGACCCTATAGACCATAGCCCACCAGGCTCCTCTGTCCATGGGATTCTCCAAGCAAGAATAATGGAGTGGGTTGTTATGCCCTCCTCCAGGGGATCTTCCCCACCTAGGGATCAAACCTGTATCTCTCATGTCTCCTGCCTTGGCAGGCGGGTTTCTTCGCCACTAATGCCACCTGGGAAGGCCCTGATCCAGCTCCATCTCCCTGCAAAGCTGACAGCAGATGTCAGGAGCACCAAGCAGGTGGGGAGAGGCCCCAGCTTCCGTGTCATGTAGTCTATCGGGTTCTTTAGGGGCATGACAGTGGTGCCCAAACATTCCATGATACCAAAGGATGAGACCCAGCCCCAGCAAAGCATGTTGGACTCATAGGAAGAGCTAATCCTCTGTGTTCTCCTCCTGAGCACTCCATTCTCACAGTCTTCCAGTTCTGTGAATGTGGGAGGAAAAATTCTTAAAAAAAAAAAAATCCTCCTCCTCAACATCATCTGTTAGAAAACAGAAAGTACTGGCCACCATCCACTGTTCAGCAAACAAGGGAATAAAGAACACAGTTTCCCTTTTGAAATCCACATGCCTGGGGACACCTGCCCATCAAGCCCTTGGCCTGCAGTCTGGCAAATTCTGAGACCTGAAAAGCAAGTGGCTGAATTTTATGCAACTTGGAGCATGGATGTTACTGGGGATGTTTAGATTCTTGAAACCACAGATGACATCTAATTTGTTAAAAATATGAGATTTCTATTTAAATAATATACTTTTAACATCAAGGAATGCTTTTTTATTAAAAGACCCAATATAGAACAACTGCAAGGATGTTAGGGAAAAGTTCTAAATGATGGGTATCCACACTGGGGGTGGAACTCTATGTACTTGTACAAACATGTCTTGTTCTCTGTGACATTGTGTCTTTTCTGGGTTATAGCAACTGCAGCAAAACATAAATACTTTTTAATCAACTGGCACCAGAACCATTGGCCCTCTGGTGAAGTTGTTCATTGTACTTGAACCAAATCCAGAGGGTGAACCCAGATATCATGCAATGTCATGATAAAAAAGACAAAGTAAACTGATTTGGAATTAAAATTCTCACCAACACAATATATTCTTAAAATTGCATGATGGTGCGCACATGAATCGCTTACATTCTGTTTTCTCTTGAGAACCAAATTCTGTTTTCCTGGAATCAAATGTTCTTTCGGTCATGGTTTGAACAAGCCCACCTAGCTTTAAATGGCTAACTTTTCGTCTCATAGTAATTCTTGGAAAAAATAAACTCTCAGGCAATATTCAAAACCTTCTGGACAAACAGACATGGTGATCAAATCATGATGAACCCCTGAGGTCATGGGGGATATTTTTTCTCCTAGTCTCCATCTGTGTTCTGCACTTGGCTCTATTGTTCTGTCAACCAGTTTCACCCCTCTGGTTTTTGGTCCTCCTACCATTCCCCCTCCTGCCACTGTGGCTCAGACAGTAAAGAATCTGCCTGAAATGTGGCAGATCCAGGTTCAGTCCCTGGGTCGGGAAGATCCCCTGGAGAAGGCAATGGCAACCCACTCCAGTGCTCTTGCTTAAAGAATTCCGTGGACAGAGGAGCCTGGTGGGCTATATAGTCCATGGGGTCTCAAAGAGTTGGACATGACTGAGTGACTAACACTACTGCCACTCACCTGGTCCCTTTCAAATGCAGTGCTGGGAGAATTCCTTTTCCCTGATCTTTTTTTTCCCTCTGATCTTTTGAAAGACCAGTGTTCATTCTGAGAATCAGCCAAGCTCCCTCATGTTATGTTATCAATCTTATACCACTGGCAAGAATTCACTGTAATTCTAAAAAGTCACAGTATCCAACTTATTAACTTTCAAACAACAATTGAGGGCGATGGTGGAACACTGTTCACTGGAGCGTCAGGAAACGATGAGGGTTCTCTGTGCCACTGCCATCCCATCTCATCCCCAGCACCCGCAGGAGCTGCCAATTAAGAACTTTTTCATCAAGCAGAAATAATTTTCTCTAATTGTACCCAGCACGATTCACGTGCTGTGGCAGGTTGGCAATGACTCTAGCCGCCCCCACACCATCTAACTGAGGGTGGCTTTGAATTGAAATAACTTAACTGGAGCTACTGACAAAGGGAGCAGTCACAGAGAGGCACTGTGGCTTGTCTGCGATGCCATCAGCCCCCAGGCAGAGCAGGAAAGGGCTTGATTTTGAGGCACAGACACAGCAGAAGAAGAAAACTCAAGTGGAGAGAATTATCTGCAAGTCCAATGGTTAGGACTCCATGCTCCTAATACAGTGGGTTCCATCTCTCGTCAGGGAACTAAGATTTTGCATGCCACATGGTGCAGCCAAAAACAAACCAAAGAAACCTCAATTTGGGAGGGCACACATGTTGTTCCAGTGCATTTTAAGACCCGGACCTTGGGGCAGTCAGTGGTCATCATCAGTGGCAGTAGAGGTGTCCACTCACCCAAAGTGTTGAAGGGACAGATCCAAGATAGGTGGCAGGTCCAACCTCCTGACTGCATCTTAGGCTTGGCTGAAGTTAGCCTTTTAGAGGTGGAGAGAGTAGGGGTGGGGTGTCAGCAGCCCCACCTGGGTGACTTGGGTTGAACCTGACAGTTGGGTTCCCAGGTCCACTCATCACAGACCTGTAACCCGCTAGCCTCCAGCAGGCTCCTATGGTACTTTATCCATCCCTTTACTACTGTGTGAATCACAGTCAGCACCAGACTTCATGCTGCTGGAGGCCATCTCTAGACTGTATTTTCAGGCATAGTACATGCTGATTATTCATCAAATGGTGATACAACTGAATTCAATCCACTCAATACACACATGCCATTACTTATACAAGAAGATGTTTCCCAGGACTTCCCTGGTGGTACAGTGGATAAGAATCCACCTGCCAATGCAGGGGACATGGGTCAGATTCCTGGTCCAGGAAGATTCCACATGCTGAGGAGCAACTAAACCTGAGCACCACAAGAAGAGAAGCCCCTGCAATGAGAAGCCGAGCACTGCAACTAAAGAAAGCTATGTGCAGCTACAAAGAGCCAGTGCAGCCAAGAAAAGAAAATTCCAGAGAGATGGTCTACAGATAAACTTCGCTGCCTCAAATACTTTCAGTGAGTAGCCATAGGAACCATAAAAAGAAAAAAGGAAAGAAAATGTAAAACATAAGAAAACAAATTTTGGATTGCAGGCCACTGTCGTTTGGGAAGTCCCTATATTACGCACATTGTTTTCAGTTGCTGAGTCTGACCCTTTGTGACTCCATGGACTGCAGCACGGCAGGCTTCCCTTCCCTTCACCACCATCTCCTGCAGTTTTCTCAAATTCATGTCCATTGAGTCAGTGATGCCATCCAACCATCTCATCCTCTGTTGTCCCCTTCTCTTCCTGCCTTCAGTCTTTCTCAGTGTCAGGGGCTTTTCCAATGAGTCAGCTCTTCACATCATGTGGCCCAAGTATTGGAACTTCAGCTTCGGCATAAGTCCTTTCAATGCAATTTTCTTTAGAACTGACTGGTTTGATCTCCTTGCAAACTAAGGGACTCTCAAGAGTCTTATTCAGCACCACAGTTCAAAAGCATCTATTCTTCAGTGCTCAGCACTGTTTATGGTCCAGCTCTCACATTCATACATAATTACTGGAAAAACCATAGCTTTGACCAGAAGATCAATTGCTAAATACCTTTTCTTAAACAAATTATTTCTGACATGAATCAGGGGATAAAAGAAGCAGAATTACCCCTAATTCTGTGAAAGTGGGTGTGTGTCATTCATCCTGCTCTCCTTTTGAAAGCTTTTCTTGAAGGGATTTCAGAATTATTAATACTAGTTCTAGGGCTAAACAGCAAAAAAGGTAGTCTAGTAAGTGATCCCTCAGAACCTCCTTCCTAGATCTTGGGGGCTATTAATTCATATTTTGAGGGGTGCTATTCCCAATAGAAACAGTATCCCATCAGCTGAATTTACACCAGTAAATAGAAGTCATCTCCATGTAAGCCACATAGCCTCGGCAGAGCCTCCCACGAGCTCCTGGAAAGATCTGCGGACAGATGTTCCGCCTTCTGAGCCCCAGGCTTACCCCACGCTCTCCAGTGAAACAGTAGGTTCCAAAATGACAATAATTAAATTTACTGTTATGAGACTCACTACAAACCCACTGTGGAAAATTCCACTTGGTGGGAAACGTCTCCTATAAACCGAGCTGTTCTATATTGATTTAGAGCAAGGATTTCTGGTAAAGGGAAGGACTCCAGAGATTTCAAAAAAAAAAAAAAGAAAAAGAAAAAGAATTCCAGAAACCTTTCATGTTGTTTTTAAAACAGTTAAGCTGCCCATTTTCCTTACTGAATCAGAGAGAGAGGAAAAGGCCTAACCAAGTGGAATTGGAAACGCGGACAGTGGCTTGTGGGAGCGGGGGCCACAGTCATCAGTCCTCAGGCTCTAATAAAACAGAAGAGGAATTTTCCCTTTTCCTGCATCCAAGGATGCGCTGCAGAGAGAGGGCAGACTGAGACCTCACCGTGTTGCCACGTTCATGTTCAAGGTGATTTGTTTCTTCCATAGATGTCTGAGGACCACTCCTCTCCATAGGTCAATGCTGACCACTTCTTGGGGAGAAGAGGGGCACTGGCAGGAGGGGGCAGCCCAGGGTGGCAGGAACAGCCCTCAATGCCAGGAAAGGAGAGCCAGGGGTCCAGAACCACAGTGGGGGTGCTTCTTATTCAGTCACTGAACGGGTTGCGTCCCACTTCAGGCACTGGCCTATAGGTGACCACAGCATAGCTGGCCCCTGCCCCCAGGGCACACCTGTTCTCTGCGTCACCGAGGGTACACACAAGCCTCAGCCACCTTCCGAAGGACGATGATTGTACTCAAACAAGATCATGGCAGATTTGAGAGGTGGTGCTGATTTTTTAATTTAATTCATTTGAAATCCAGCTGTGAAGATACTGAAGTTACTCTAAAGTGAAAGTGCTAGTTGACTCTTCTGTGACCCCATGGACTGCAGCCTGCCAGACTCTTCTGTCCATGGGATTCTCCAGGCAAGAATACTGGAGTGGGTTGCCATCTCCCTTCTCCAGGGGAATCTTCCTGACCAGGGACTGAACCCAGGCCTCCTACATTGCAGGCAGATTCTTTATTATCTGAGCCACCAGGGAAGCCTTAAAAATATTCAAGGAAAAAAATAAATCACCTCCAATAGTCAAATGAAAAATAAGGTGAATATAGATAGTGAAAGATACAACCGAGGAAAGAAATTGCTGTGGCCAGTGGTGTTGCAAGAATATGCCTTCATGTTGTACTCTAAGAAAAAAGTAATAGGTGTAGAGATAAAAGAGTAGGAGAGGTCTGAAGGATGTGGAATGATTGCCAGGATTTAGGTTCTTGTAACAAAAAATGACTTTAGTTGCCTGGATATAAGAAGTTTTAAATAGCTGGGTACATTGGCTTTTCAGTGAAAGAAACCTAGGCTCTACCATTTACTGCATGTGTGGACATGGGTAAGTCCCTTAATCTTTCTCAGTCTCCATTTTGCTCATCTGTAAAATGGGAACATCAATAGAGCCCAACTTTGAGGACTGTTATGAGGCTTAAAGGAAATAAGCAGCACATAACTTATGGGTATGCTGCTGCTGCTGCTAAGTCGCTTCAGTCATGTCTGACTCTGTGCAATCCCACAGACGGCAGCCCGCCAGGCTCCCCCGTCCCTGGGATTCTCCAGGCAAGAATACTGGAGAGGGTTGCCACTTATGGGTATAATTAGTAGTTATTATGTAAGAGAAGTTGGTAAGATCAAGGGAGCAAAAGGAATGTAGGCTTTATCACTTTCTAGAATTAAGGCTGGATAGGTTCCTGATATCATGTAGTACTTTCCTTTGATTCTAGCTTAACATAATGGAAATGATTCATAAAGGAAGATTTCCACCCTTTTTGATGAAAACCCTCAAAAGTTAGGACTGAGCCAGGCTCACACAAGACTGGAAGGGCAGTCGGGAGAGCTTGAGTCTTAGAGCTGGCAGGAGCCAGGTGGACCCTTTGTTCATCTAGTTATGGATCCCTGTGATCACTTCATCACCAGCACATCTACATCATCCCCTCTTGGTGAAACACCAGCCCTGACCCAGTAACAGGAGCAGCCTGTTCATCAGGGCTGACTGCCAGTGGTGTGAGCATGAGGACCATTTTTCCTGGTATCAGAGATCCATGTGATGGGCAGGGACTCTGGCTGTGTGTGGCACCTTCATGGCGCTGCGTCTCCTGAGGGAAGGACAGGCTGAGCTCCCTCCACATTCTCCTCACCCGGCCCCCACCTCCCCTACACCCACCCTCTCCTACCTCCAGGCCAGGGGTCATCAAGGTTTCTATCTCCTTCGCCCTGAGCTCTCCTCATCCTTTAAGCAGTGACAAGGGTGCAAAGCCCAATTCTAACCATTTCTTGCTTTCATGGGCCTCAGTTATAATTCTTTTTTAAAGAAAGTTGAAAATTATTCTGGAAGACTGGTTATAAAATGCAAATATCCTAATTTTTCCTCTAAGTTTTCCTTTATTGAAATATAATTGATTTTATTATTGTATTAGTTTCTGGTATATGGCAAAATGAATCAGTTATATGTGTGTGTATTATTTTTCATATTCTCTTATACTATGGTTTCTTACAGGATATTGAATACAGTCCCCTGTGCTATACAGTAGGACCTTGTTATATATCTGTTTTATATATAGTAGTCTGGATCTGATAATCCTTCCCCACAGCTTCTTCCTTGGTAACTGTAGTTTGTTTTCTACATCAGTGAGTCTGTTTTTAAGTAACTTCATCTGTGTCACATTTTAGATTCCACAGTTAAGTGATATCATATGTTGGTACTGACCTTTGTCTGATTTACTTAATATTATAAGCTCTAGGTCCATCCATCTGTTGAAAATGGCATTATTTCATTCTTTTTATGGTTGGGTCTGGGCTGGAAGAAGCACAAGCTGGAATCAAGATTGCCAGGAGAAATATCAAGAACCTCAGACATGCAGATGACACCACCCTTATGGCAGAAAGTGAAGAGGAACTAAAAAGCCTCTTGATGAAAGTGAAAGAGGAGAGTGAAAAAGCTGGCTTAAAGCTCAACATTCAGAAAACTAAGATCATGGCATCTGGTCCCATCACTTCATGGGAAATAGATGGAGAAACAGTGGAAACAGTGTCAGACTTTATTTTGGGGGCTCCAAAATCACTGCAGATGGTGACTGCAGCCATGAAATTAAAAAGATGCTTACTCCTTGGAAGGAAAGTTATGACCAACCTAGATAGCATATTCAAAAGCAGAGACATTACTTTGCCAACAAAGGTGCATCTAGTCAAGGCTATGGTTTTTCGTGTGGTCATGTGTGGGTGTGAGAGTTGGAGTGTGAGGAAAGCTGAGTGCCGAAGAATTGATGCTTTTGAAGTGTGGTGTTGGAGAAGACTCTTGAGAGTCCCTTGGACTGCAAGGAGATACAACCAGTCCATTCTAAAGAAGATTGGTCCTGGGTGTTCTTTGGAAGGAATGATTCTAAAGCTGAAACTCCAGTACTTTGGCCACCTCATGCAAAGAGCTGACTCATTGGAAAAGACTCTGATGCTGGGAGGGATTGGGGGCAGGAGGAGAAGGGGACGACAGAGGATGAGATGGCTATGCTAAAGCTGAAACTCCAGTACTTTGGCCACCTCATGCAAAGAGCTGACTCATTGGAAAAGACTCTGATGCTGGGAGGGATTGGGGGCAGGAGGAGAAGGGGATGACAGAGGATGAGATGGCTGGATGGCATCACTGACTCAATAGACGTGGGTCTGGGTGAACTCTGGGAGTTGGTGATGGACAGGGAGGCCTGGCATGCTGCAATTCATGGGGTCGCAAAGAGTCGGACACTACTGAGCGACTGAACTGAACTGAGTATTCCACTTTGTGTATGTATACATATGTATAAACACACCACATCTTTACTTATTCATCTGTTGATGGACATTGAGGTTGCTCCCCTATCTTGTTATTGTAAATGGTGCTACTGTGAACACTGGTGTGCGCTGCTTAATTCTCTGGAGTGTGTTAAACTGCTGCCACCTGCGCCACTTCTGAGAGAGAGCTGATGGGACCCTCAGAGCAGCGGCACCTCCACCTGTCTTTGAATGAGCTTCTGTTTTTTGAAAATGAACTTGAAACATCCAACCTACTATGTAGCCTATGACATGAGCAGACAGCAGGCAGGCAGATGGGCAACCTGCCAGTCTATGGCTTAGTCTAAGGTTCATCTGTCGCTCCCTGTGGCTGACCTTGCTGAAGTCCCATACATTAAATGGTACAGTATTTGCATATTATTTACAATATCCTCCTGAAAACTTCGAATCATCTCTAGATGACCTGTAAGGTAAGGTCATCTAGAGCTGTATAAATCATTGCTGATAAGCAGCAAATTCAAGTTTTGCTTTTTTGGAGCTTTTTCGCAATTGAAAATCATTTTCAATCTGCATTTGGTTGAATCCGAGAAGGTGGAATCTGTGGATGCAGGTGGCCAACTGTATGTTATAGATGTGTGTCCCAGGACACTTGAACCAAGTCTTCCTGTCCCTGAGGAATCTCCACAGGTGGTAAGAAGGGTCATAGCAACTCTGCTGGTAAATAAATGCATAGAGCCTTAAACCAAACTGCAATATAGTTCCAAAGGGTTAGTGACATTTGTGGGTCATTGAGGTGGCAAGAAGGACTTCACTGAAACAGTGGGAGATACAAACCACTATATATAAAATAGGCAACCAACAAAGACGAACTGTATAGCACAGGGAACTCAGCTCAGTATCTTCTAATAACCTATAAGAGTAAAGAATCTGAATAAGAACAGATATTAATACATAGCTATAGCTGGGCTTCCCTGGCAACACAGAAGTACAGAATTTGACTGCAATGCAGGAGACCCAGGTTCGATCCCTGGGTCAGGAAGATCTCTTGGAGGAGGGTGTGACAACCTACTCTACTACTCTTGCCTGGAGAACCCCATGGATAGAGGAGCCTGGCAGGCTGGGTCCATAGGGTGCCACAGAGTTGGACATGACTGAAGAGACTAAAGAGCAGCAGCACCGGTAGATATAGACGGGCTTTCCCAGGCGGCGCTAGCGGGAAAGAAGCTGCCTGCCAGTGCAGGAGACACAAAAGTGCAGGTTAGATCGCTGGGTCAGGCAGATCCCCTGGAGAAGGAAATGGCAACCCACTCCAGTATTCTTGCCTGGAGAATCCCATGGACAGAGGAGCCTGGCGGGCTATCATCCTTGAGGTTGCAAAGAGTTGGGCACTACTGAATCGACTTAGCATGCACGCATACATAGATATGTATAACTGAACCACTTTGCTGTACACCTGAAACTAACACACTGTAAATAAAAACATAGTGGGAGAGAAAGAGGACATTTCTTCCCAGTAGTGACCTGTTCAGAGACAGTAAATAAAATTCTAAAGATCAAGGAAAATAAGAAAATATATAAGGAATATATATCAGAGGAGAATCCAGCCTCAGAGAGAGCTGCATTACAAAGAGGAGGCGGAATTGAACAAGTTTACTCAGATATGCTTCCTGCCAGTAGAATTTTCAGCAGGAGGGGTATTCAAAAAGAAAAAAACCCTCAGTGAGGGGCTTTACTGTGAGTATAATGTTGCTTCACCTAGATTTAGAGTATTGCAATCTGGATTGTTGGGAAACAAAAACACAGCTGAAATACAGAATCCTTCCTTGCTGGTGGTTTGTCTTCAGCCTGAAGTTGCACAAGTCAGGAGGAGCAGAAGGTTCTCGGGACAGCTTGTTCTCATTGTGCTGGTTATAGGTTCCCTAGCTCTTTCTCATCCTCTTTTCAAGTGTAATTCACTAAAAATGCATCACAGAGGAGCAGCTCACTTGGATTTTCCTAGTCGCTTCTTGAATTTTACCACAGGCATGAAGAGTCTCCATTAAAGCGCCATCCTGGTTTCTCATTACCCGTCTGACTGGAGCTGGGTTACTATTCAAATGCTCCCAAAGCCAAGAGTGGCTGGTGGGAGTCAGGGAAGGAACGGGAAGGGAGTGGAAAACAGGGAGGGTGACTGGTATCTGGTGTTTTCAAATGTGGGAGAGACCTGGAACTCGGCGCAACAGAGGAGGAAAAACGTCCTGAGTAAGGCATTTCAGAGCAGTGTGGCATGGACGGCCCTGTAACGTGTTCCCTGCAGGTGGGCCCAAGCTTCTGCCTCTGCCCTAAGGGGTTTGTGACCACAGCCAGATGGCTCCTTTGCACTGAAGCCCTCCTCGCTTCTGAAATCTGATGAGCTATACCCTTCAACACGAAGAAGACTGTTACACTCATTTCAACGTTTTGGTCTATAACCATTCAAAGGAAAAAAAAAAAAGAGTAAATTCCAAAACGTGGCAGAGCTTCTTTCCACTCTATCACCACAAAAATGGTTATCAGTTCAGAAACCATGAAATTCCATCCCAGGATTCAAGTATTGAGAGAGGAGCTGTGAAGGAATTCCAGAAGGATGGAGACTGCTTCACAGACAGTTTTAAGAGGGATTTAGTGGAGGCGGGGACTCTCCCAGGGCAGGGCTGCGTTCCCTTTGCTCGTGACTTTTTGCCCTCACCCATATTCACTGTCAAAGGCTAAAAGTCTTGCCCTAAAACTCTCCCCACGTGCAGGGTGGGGGGCTGTTCTCTCTGACAAGTAGGGTCTGGGTGCAGCGTTCAGTGTGAAACAGTTGCTGTTGGTTGTCACTGAGCAGCTGCTGAGAGGGAAAGAAAGAGGACGTTCTTATCTGGACCTTCCACTCAGTCATCTGTGTGACAATTTATCAGTTACAGAAAATCCTGTTTCAACGCTAACAGTCTGAGAGGGTGAAAACAATGTGTAATGCTCAGAGACGTGTGCTAAAATTTAAGTGAACAACAAGTAAAGCCCCAGCTCTGGGAGAGGACCACACAGAAGAGTGAAGATGAAAGCATCAGGAACAGAGGATCCATGAGGAAAGATGAAAGGAACCACGTGACTTAGCTGGCTTAAGAGACGGATGATGTCAGCTTAACTGAATTTTTTTCTTGTGTCTTCTGAATGAAGATGGGGGAAAAAAAAAGACGGTCAAATTTCCTTGACACACACATATTTATACACTTAAAGGATACTAAGTCAGATGTCTGTAGAAATAACAGGACGGTAGAACCAGAAAAGTGACCGAGGTCGATCTGTAAGCACCTTTTGACAGGAAAAAGCTCCTAGTAGGAAAGTTCTCTGCAGGTGGCCCCGCTGTCTCGCCTCATCCCTAACCTAAAC
The DNA here is from genome assembly GCA_006408675.1 of Madoqua kirkii. NCBI lineage: Eukaryota > Metazoa > Chordata > Mammalia > Artiodactyla > Bovidae > Madoqua > Madoqua kirkii. The sequence continues at coordinate 19,349 of SJYC01044116.1, read as the reverse complement.
ACCCATGCTGTATTCATCTCCGGCCCTGGCACACCTTACTAACCTTTTGTTCACACAGTCCTTTGCCTACCTTGTTGGTTCTTTCACAGATCGAAGAAGCAGAAATGAAGACTAAGGAACTGACAGAAGACCAGATCTCTTCCCTAGCTTCTCTTCAGCAATCTTGCAAACAAACTGCGTGAACAAGATGACACCTGAAGAAAGCCCAGGAGGAGTCGACCAGTGGCACACAAGTGCGTATACAGCGGGGGAGGGTGATGACTGGCCCCCTGCCTCGGCGATTCACAAGAAGACTTCCCTGTTTCCCTTAAAACTTTCATAGCAGAGCAGAATCTTGGGAGGTGGTTTTGTGGGGATCCTGGGTCCACCATCTCCCCAGATTGCTGGTGTTCTTATTAGAGGTACCTTTCCTTTCTATCAACGTGAGTCCCATTTTTGTAAGTGGAGGGCAGTGGAACCTGATTTGATAATCAGTTCAGCAGGCTTACTTTACAAATAAGAAACTGAGAACCCAAGAGTTTATGGGATGGCTCAGGCAGTCCTCAGAGAAGGCAATGGCACCCCACTCCAGTACTCTTGACTGGAAAATCCCATGGATGGAGGAGCCTAGTGGGCTGCAGTCCATGGGGTCACTAAGAGTCAGACACGACTGAGCAACTTCACTTTCACTTTTCACTTTCATGCATTGGAGAAGGAAATGGCAACCCACTCCAGTGTTCTTGCCTGGAGAATCCCAAGGACGGGGGAGCCTGGTGGGCTGCTGTCTATGGGGTTACACAGAGTCGGACACGACTGAAGTGACTTAGCAGCAGCAGGCCTTCCTTACAAGTAACCAGTGGCAGAGGTAGAATCTCACATTCCAGACCCCTGTTGTGATGGCCACCAACTACAGGCTGGGCAGCTTTGAGAGCAGGTCTTCATTCCAACATGAAACCCTGGTTCCTGGAATCCCCAGTTTCCAAGATCTCATCCAAACCCCAAGTTCCTTACCAAGTTTTCACAATGCAATGATCTCATGAATTAAAAAAATTTCTCTAACAGTGAAAAAATATGCCAAGAATGCTGACCAACTGCTCTCCATTTCCATTAGAGGGGAACACACGAAACTTGTCTAAACAATTTCAGACACGTTAAGCCAGGGATAGACCAAAGCCTTCAGTAATGTCTCTGGAGGCAACTAAGTTATAAGAAGAGACTGGAATGCCTCCTTCTTCACAGTTTAAGTAACGTCACAGTAAGGCACCTTCTAAAGGACCAAGATATAGTTCTGCTTATAAACACAATGACAGCTCAGACAGGCTTCTCTCCTTATTTCTGAGGAACATCCAATAATGAAAAAGTGGTTCCTGGTATGTATTCCAAATGGAAGACTGCAAAGTGAGGGATCATCACTCAAACAGCTCGATGGAAAAAGAAAGTCTCATGGAGCTCAAAGGCAAACATCAGAGAGTGCCACCGAGCACCTCACCTATCTTTTTGCCCCTTTGAAAATGAAGCTTGCAGTCTCACCTATGGCTGACTCATGTCAATGTATGGCAAAACCAATATAGTATTGTAAAATAGAATAAAGTATTAAATTTAAAAAAAAAAAGAAAAAGAAAGACTGTTCTCTCGAAGAATCAGTAAGAGCACAGGCTTGCCCTCTGGTGAGGCACTTCGTCACCTAATCCAGAGACAAAGGTTCAAAGTTCTTTTAAAAGAACTTAATTTTCCAATAGAATTTCCCCCATCAAATCTGAGAAATCGCACCAGTGTGCAAACAGCAATTATCTAGAAGTCAAACATAGGCTTTCCCCTACCAAACAGAAGTACATTTGTCATCTCTAGTCTCTTTATCAATTACATGACTGATACAAACGCTTTCCATGACTTACTGTTTCTGTTTAGTGATGCAGGAGAGCTCTTTGGTATTTTAATTAATGCAGCAGAGCAAGTTGCATAAGTAATGTTACAAAGTTTTCAGCTCTGACTTTTATTTCTTATTGGTGGTGCCAAGGAGAATGTTACATTTGGCTCAATTAAATGGATTCCAAATCCAGGTCAGCACCATATTGTCGGTCATCTTGTTACCCTGAGGAGCTAATCGCCACCAGACAGCCTGATGTTTCTCCTACATTCTCTCCAAGGACTTATTAATGTACGTCCGCCCTCCAAGCCAAGTGAGTCTGCTCATTCCCCCAGATCCTGTGTACTTCAAGTCATTCACCACCCTGGACCTTTGTTCTCCCGCTTGCCTGCGTCTATCACTCCCTTCATCTTGGCCCAGCTTCTACCCTGCCTTCAAATCCTGCCTCCTCTATGAGTCTTCTCCCTTGTGGTTCTAGCCCTCACCCATCCCCCTCTCACCCATACTACGAGGTTGCTTCTGAGATGTCAGTTACTAGATACTGCAAACATGATCCCTTATGTGGGTCCATGTTGCCCACGGACCATCATGTACTGGAGCAGCCCCAGGTGTCGAGAGAGCCCTAGGGGCTGCCTGCAGTAGGAATGCAATACTCCAAAACACCGATATGGAGATTCCCACAATGCTGTGACCAGTGGCCCGACACCAGCCCAGGCCCAGCTTCCGTATACACGCTGTGTAAGGACCTCATGCCTTCCCTGGTAACTCAGCGGTAAAGAATCTGCCTGCCAGTGCAGGAGACTCGGGTTCCATCTCTGGGTCAGGAAGATCCTCTGGAGGAGGAAAGGGATACCACTCCACCATTCTTGCCTGGAAAATCCCATGGACAGAGGAGCCTGGCAGGGTCCATGGGGTTGCAAAGGGTCAGACACGACTTAGCGACTGAACAACAACAAGGACCTTTAGCAGCTGCTAAGGGTCAAGGGTGAAGTTCAAAGGGCTCAGATTCCTTTGCCTTCTCCCAAGGTACCATGTGTATTGGGATATGTGATATAAACAGCCATTTTTCCAATATTACTTCATTATTAGAGAACTCATTTAAACTGAAGTAATGACGTTGGTAAAACTATGCAGTTGCAGATTCATTTAGGTGATAACTGACACAACAACAAAGCAACCGCACCTGCCGACTGAAACCAGCAGGACCGGGAAGGATTCTGCACTAAAGCTGACCGCCGGCCTCTGCTCCTGGCTTGGGCCTGGCCGGGCGGGGGACGGGGGGGTTCAGGACCCCCAGGATGGGCAGCAGGAGAACGGTACTCTCTTCCTTCTCTCCCGGAAATGGCCAGTGGCCCTGCCTTGTTCAAATTAAAAACGGCCGGGCAAAAAGGAGGCTGTGGCTATGGCCTCCATGTCCAAGGTCCTAAATAGTGTCCCCATCAGACTACTTACTGGGCGGTGGGCGGGGGACAGGTGGACAGTCCATTCCCAGGGTTGACGGCACTCTTCTCTCCAGCATTACTCTGACTACCAGATTCCCACAAAATTACCTGATTATTCAATTAATCCATAATTCAAGCTCCCCCAAACAGCGGTCCCCACTCCTCAATCTTCATGTTACCTGAATTAACAGCCACCACTGACAAACAGGGCACTTCATCCTTCCTGAGGCACTGTCCAAATGCCACGCTCCCCCGCTTCTCTTCCCACTTCACCTCTGTCTCTTCTCTGTCCCTCCAAATCCCCAGGACTCAATCCCGGGACCATTCCCTCCTCCTTCTATACCTGCTCGCCCCCCTCCCCCCAATCCCTCCCCAACTACACCCGCCCCTTGCAGATTCCATTCAGGTTCACAGTTTTAACATGCATCAGAGGGAAGCATCAGAGGGAACGTCCTGGTGGTCTAGTGGTTAGGACTCCCGAGCTTTCACTGCAAGGGTGCTGGTTCAGTCCCTGGCTGGGGAACTAAGATCCCGCATGAGGTACAGCACAACCAACCCCCCACAAAAGAAACAAGTAAAACACATCAGAAGCTATCAGTTCCCAAATAACGTCCATCCTCACTACTCCTGGATTCCGTATCTGAATTTGCCTACTTGCTACAATCCATTTGCAGCCCCCAGATCAATACTTGGGATGCTTTTGTGTTCATCTTAGACCTGCCCAGAGCGGCCGGAACCTGGCGTTGCCCGTGGCGCTCGCTCCCAGCCGGGCACACGCAGCGGCGCTCTGTCCTCACGCAGCGGCACTCTGTCCTCCTGTTTCACCTCTCACACTGTCAGCAGCGTGGTTTCCATGGCCCCGTTACTGCCACAGTTTCCCGCATTTTTGTGCCTTTCGTTGACTTCGCTATTAAAAACAGCCCTCAGGTGTCAGGGCCAAGGTGCTGTCCAGGGCTCCCAAGCCCAAGAAGGCTGGGTGTGCCTTAGAGGGAAAGCGTGTATTCAATAAACTTCATTTAGGCATGAGTTACAGTGCTGTTGGCCTGAATTCAACGTTAATGAATCAATAATAATATTAAATAAAGTGTCACTGAACAGAGATACAGGGCCTTCCCTGGTGGCTCAGATGGTAAAGAATCTGCCTGCCATGTGGGAGACCCAGGTTCAGTCCCTGGGTCGGGAAGATCCCTTGGAGTTTATCACAAGGGATAAATTGTCTATTACAGTTTATCACAAACAAACAGTGATAAAAATCACAAATACACAACTAAGTACAGTTCTGTACCTACACTGTTAGCCACATTTAGCATCATTCTGAGGGAGCAGGACTGACCTTACATACAAGTCCCTTTCTCCCACAAAACTGAATGAAAAAACGAGTCAGCATCTTTTAAACCAGTGGCACATAGTAAAAACTGTACATTGTTGTCTGTTCATTTAAAAAGCAAAGTCACTAGATGGTATAAAAGTGATAACTAGTGCCTTTGTGATGGATGATAAACACTTTTCCTTTAAGGTTGAGAATTATCTCCACTCTCTCTACATAACCAGAGACACTTCCTGTTCTTTTTCCTGCTCAGAGACACACACACACACACACACACACACACACACACACACACACACACACAGATACTTCCTATTCTCTTTCTTGCTTTATTTTTCTGCACAGCACACATCACCATCTAAGATATTAATTAATACATCTATTAGCCTATAGTCTGTCTCTATCTCAAACATAAGTGCCAAGAGATTGAGGATTTTTATATTTCTTTTTTCTTTCTATGGATACATCCCTAATGCCTAGAATAGAAGGTAGGCACTAAATAAATAATCCTAGAATGATGCATAATGTGATTGAATTCACCTGTTAGCCCTCTGTCTCTTACAATACTGTGAACATTTTGAGATCAGAGACTCTGTCTATCTAACCTAGATTTGTATTCCTCACACTACACTACTGTGCATGGCACATAACAGGAATTCAGTAATTGCACCGGGAATGAATGGTAGGGGAAAGAGAAGAAAAGTCACTAATGTTCATAAGCTGAGGTGTTTATTCAACACGCATCTGTGCGATGATCAGAAAGCACAGCCCCTGTTCTACTGGAGCACGGGGGAGACACGAATAAAGATGGGCCCAGATGCAACGTGATCAGGGCCATGACAAAAAAGGAAAAGAACTAAGATGAGAATGGAGACGATTGGTGTTGGGATAGCAATCAAGAGAGGGTTATGTAACGTGGGCTTTGATGGTCAAATAGGAGCGTGCCACACAGACTGTGGAGGAGCAACAACCTGAGCTCAGCTGCTCACTGCCCAAGGCATGTCTACAGAGACAAGCTCCCCAGAGTTGTGCCTTCTTTGCTCTAAGAGGTCTCTTAGCAGTGTTGGTGCTTAATAAATAAGAACAAGCAGAAATGCTCCATTCCCACGGTCCTCCTCCTCTCTCTCTTCACTCAAAGCAAACCTGTATCTGATAGAATTCCCTGACGGCTCCACTCGCCACCATGTAGGATGATAAGAGCAAAGGCTACATATATCAGTCCCAGTTCCCAGCCCCGTCAGCATCTGACGTCTAAACAGAACCAGACCACTCGGATGGCAGCCACTTAGAAACCCAAAGAGCCTGCCGTTCCACCAGCTCTGCCAAATGCAAAAAAGCAGAAATCGATTTAGAAAGTGCTAGAGCTTTCCAACATCAGAGCCAGATATGAGAACGATGTGACCCATATGTAAATATGCACATTCTGTGTCAGGACACCTGAACCCACTGTCCTGAAGGGGAGCTGGGTGGCTACAGCATCCCCACTGTGACACAGCAAGGCCACTCTGGCCAGGAGACTGGACCCCATGACCTCACAGGCCTGTCCATCTTCTGATGCCTATGGTTCACCACAGTTGGAGCCGGCTTTTTCCCTCCCTGTCTCGTAAGAGAAATGAGAATCGCCTGTCTCATCCATTGTTACTCGCTGCTTGCTTCTGAATGAAAAAACGAAGTCAGCATCTTTTAAACCAGTGGCACATAGTAAAAACTGTACATTGTTGTCTGTTCATTTAAAAAGCAAAGTCACTAGATGGTATAAAAGTGATAACTAGTGCCTTTGTGATGGATGATAAACACTTTTCCTTTAAGGTTGAGAATTATCTCCACTCTCTCTACATAACCAGAGACACTTCCTGTTCTTTTTCCTGCTCAGAGACACACACACACACACACACACACACACACACACACACACACACACAGATACTTCCTATTCTCTTTCTTGCTTTATTTTTCTGCACAGCACACATCACCATCTAAGATATTAATTAATACATCTATTAGCCTATAGTCTGTCTCTATCTCAAACATAAGTGCCAAGAGATTGAGGATTTTTATATTTCTTTTTTCTTTCTATGGATACATCCCTAATGCCTAGAATAGAAGGTAGGCACTAAATAAATAATCCTAGAATGATGCATAATGTGATTGAATTCACCTGTTAGCCCTCTGTCTCTTACAATACTGTGAACATTTTGAGATCAGAGACTCTGTCTATCTAACCTAGATTTGTATTCCTCACACTACACTACTGTGCATGGCACATAACAGGAATTCAGTAATTGCACCGGGAATGAATGGTAGGGGAACAGAGAAGAAAAGTCACTAATGTTCATAAGCTGAGGTGTTTATTCAACACGCATCTGTGCGATGATCAGAAAGCACAGCCCCTGTTCTACTGGAGCACGGGGGAGACACGAATAAAGATGGGCCCAGATGCAACGTGATCAGGGCCATGACAAAAAAGGAAAAGAACTAAGATGAGAATGGAGACGAGTGGTGTTGGGATAGCAATCAAGAGAGGGTTATGTAACGTGGGCTTTGATGGTCAAATAGGAGCGTGCCACACAGACTGTGGAGGAGCAACAACCTGAGCTCAGCTGCTCACTGCCCAAGGCATGTCTACAGAGACAAGCTCCCCAGAGTTGTGCCTTCTTTGCTCTAAGAGGTCTCTTAGCAGTGTTGGTGCTTAATAAATAAGAACAAGCAGAAATGCTCCATTCCCACGGTCCTCCTCCTCTCTCTCTTCACTCAAAGCAAACCTGTATCTGATAGAATTCCCTGACGGCTCCACTCGCCACCATGTAGGATGATAAGAGCAAAGGCTACATATATCAGTCCCAGTTCCCAGCCCCGTCAGCATCTGACGTCTAAACAGAACCAGACCACTCGGATGGCAGCCACTTAGAAACCCAAAGAGCCTGCCGTTCCACCAGCTCTGCCAAATGCAAAAAAGCAGAAATCGATTTAGAAAGTGCTAGAGCTTTCCAACATCAGAGCCAGATATGAGAACGATGTGACCCATATGTAAATATGCACATTCTGTGTCAGGACACCTGAACCCACTGTCCTGAAGGGGAGCTGGGTGGCTACAGCATCCCCACTGTGACACAGCAAGGCCACTCTGGCCAGGAGACTGGACCCCATGACCTCACAGGCCTGTCCATCTTCTGATGCCTATGGTTCACCACAGTTGGAGCCGGCTTTTTCCCTCCCTGTCTCGTAAGAGAAATGAGAATCGCCTGTCTCATCCATTGTTACTCGCTGCTTGCTTGGTGGCTTGGAATAAACTGAAGAAATTCTACACACATACATCACACACACACACACACTGCACACTCACACATCACACACACCCATCACACACCCACATTTCCACACATGGCACCACTCCCAGGCATACATGTGTGTCTCCCCACGCATCTCACACCACAGCCATCATTCTGAGTTCTCCTGGTGGGGTCCAGGCTCTTCCCGAAACCATCACTTTTCTGTCCTAGAACAGGGACAACTTACCCTCCCATGCACCTCCATCAGATGTGCTGCCTCCTCAAACAGGATCAGAACATTCTCCCTTCTCTGTCCAATGCAAATACACAACCCAGGGACAAAACCCAGGGGCAGTCAAGAGCTAAGAGGTGCTGAGCACGTCTTTTCCTCCCCTCCTACATTTACACCATCATGATCTTCTCCCAAATCTGTCACTTCTTTCCATTCCTCTCATTTTCTTTCTCTATTCCTCTCAAATCTGTTTTTTTCTCCTCAAGTTCCTTTAAGAGTGCACGGGTTGTGACATGAACAGGGATGACTTAATGCCCATTATTATGCAAGCACCTGAAGCGCCCTGAAGTGCCTCCAAGGTCATTTGGAGTCTTCCACAATGCTCGGGGCCCCACACTCATTCTAGATGAGGCCTGCCTCCCTTATATAAGGGAAGGTCACACGCCACTGGTCATACAACTTCACCTCTTCTCCCTAAGGGCAGGTTTACTGTTATCACTAGGAAAAGCCATCACGGTTTGTAGGATGAGAATTCAGCTCTGGTCTCTGGTTCCCAAAAGTCTACCAATTTCCATTTCTCTTCGACCTTCCTGGCTTGTGCTCTCTCCGCAGCACCAGCTGATGCCTCCACTCGGAACACTGGGGCTGCTGCTGTCATGAAGGCCGATGCCCAGGCCTCCTGCTGCCCCCTTGGCCATTCCAGCTCTTCCTCACACTTGCACTCTGTCTCATACCCCTGTTTATATCTTCTTCATAGCATGTAAGGTCTGAAACGCCTCTGTTCACCTGTTTCTTTGCTGTCTGTCCCTCCCAACTAAAATGTCAGCTCCCTGACGGCAGGTGCCCCATCTGTATTCACGGTCTTCACCCTAGTGCCTAGGACAGCATCGAGCACATAGGAGGCATCTGAGTGTACATTTGCTGGAGGAATGAATACAGTCCTGTAAATGAAGTCTAACTTCATCCACAGCTCCAATGGCCTTTCTCCAGGGCCCAGAAGATGAAAAAAGATTCTCAGTATTTGAATGCTCAGAAATGCCACAACCTTTTCTGCATTCTGCTATGTCTGGGACAAAGGATCCGGGGTTCTGATTGTAGGAAAAATTTTAATTCTTGGCTTCTCCAGGACAGGTCAGGATTGGCAGATAGCCCAAGAGAGTGTCTTGGTCAAGGTTTGAAGCAGACTCCTCTGATCAATCTTTTCTTTCTACCTGTGCCTATCTCAGCATTTAAATGTTTTGCGTGTGTCTGCACCTTACTGCTGTCTCAACGTGTCACTGTAAATATCTGAAACATAGATACATGTGCTGTATTTCTGGTCTTAGAAACAGGGAACTTGACCCAAATCAATTCCTGGCCTCCACGCAGGCCCACACCCAAATCAAACAGGATTTCAGGGGGAGGTTTCAGGGCAAACCACATCCCCTGAAGCTTCTTCCAGTGTCTCTCAATCTTTTTACTCCCTCAAGGGAAACGAAGGCAGGTGCCAGGCTCAAAAGCTAAAGACAAGTGATTGGGCTGACAATGGGAAAATACAACATGCAAAGTCCTTACCGACATAGCCTGGGGTCCCACATGCTGTGGACATCACGTCTCCTTTGCCTTCCATTTTGGACAATCCAAAGTCACTGATCATGATTTTGGACTCCTCATCTTGACTGTAGTACAACAGGTTCTCAGGCTAGAAAGAAAAGTAGGAAAAAAAATTTACAAACTATGTTGATAGCTGGGTTAATTGTGGAAGCCTCACCAACTCACCAAAACTTAATGACAATGGAAGGATGGACTTGAACTTTAGACACAGTAAATACATGAAAGCAAGGTGGGGGCCTTACCTAGTATTGGGGCATTTATGGATTATCAAGAAATGTGAATCCATTTCCCTTATTAGTATTTTCTCTAATTAAAACAAATGAAGTATATATTGAAGCAACTAGAAAGTAGATGCCTTCCAGACTTGTCGATTCATTTGCTGGGTTAGGGGAAAGGAGATTTCTACAAAGAATGCTGGTTTTACAGGTGTTCTGTGGTTTCTTTTTTCCTGGCCCTTGTCAGCAGCCTGCCTCTGACCTAAGGGTCTCTCTCCCGGGTCTCAGAACCCTCCTGAGTCATGCAACTCTGCATATGCATTGCACACCCCCCTTTCCTGAGCCAGCTGACACCTGCACACTCTGCTCTCTGGGAAGCAGAGGGAGGTCATCCTGGAATGCACTGATGTGGAGGATCCAGAACTTTCTGGCCATGTGTCCTCAAGAACTCAAAGCCTCTGCTTGTGTTTCTGTATAACACGGAGTGACGGCTCCTCCTGTGCTTCCCCGACTGTAAATGTCAGAGTTCAGGAAGCAGTAATTCCCCACATGCAGCAAAGGTTTGATTGTAACTTTGTCTCCACTCCAGATCTGCACGTCAGTGGCACCTTCCTGGTATCTATGTGGGGGGCGCTTAAGGGTGACAACCCTGGGGCAAACTGGGAGACAATGAAACCTCATCTGTGTGGCATCTTCTGGAAAACTGGGGAACTTGGCTGTTCCTGGCAAAAAATGGGGGAAGGGCTTACGGAGCCCTAAGGAGCTGTTGAGCGAGAGCCCCTCTACCCTTGCCTTCTCCTCTTAGTAATTTTCCATCCATGACTCTTCACTCTGCTCAACGGTTATACATCCTCATGTGTCCTTGCTGAACTTGAAGTGAGCCCAACTCTCTCCCCTAATGCAATGTCCCTCTTGCAGGAGTCTTGAATAAAACATTTCTTACCATTTGAACATCTGTCAGAACCAATTTATTTTTCCTTTAACAGAATCCCCCCAAAATACTACACTTCACCCAAAATAACAAGCTAAAAAGGAACAGCATTTATCAACCACAGGGACACGAATCCTGTGGACAAAGCATGAGATTAGAAGAAAATCAAATGCAGGTTTGTGGATGTTTTCAGTGACTTTTAAACTAGAATAAGATGGGCCAATCAATAGTGGCAACAATAATGCTCAGAAAGTGGAGAGAAACAGTCTAACCAAACAGTGCAGGCGGCTTCTCTGAATGCTTAGGGATTAGCATTTGGTAAAGAGTTAAGAATCCAGTCATGGGGGCAGAGAGATTTAAGTTTCTGATTTTGAAACTTCCTATCCCTGACTGCTTCTGCAGCTGTGAAGGATCTCATGCTCCTAGACAAGGCTGCATCCAGGCAGGAGATAGCTTAAGAGCCCAGAATCTCTCCTTACACCTTATTCCTCCAGGAGATGCATCTGGATCAATAAATCACTTTTCTGAAGGGCACCTACTGACGAGGATTCAATCAACTGGTCATCCTCAGGTTAGGTCAGTACTTTTACTTGTCTCAAGATTTAGTAACGACAGCAAGACTTTTCTCGATGGAAGGGGAGGTAGAGGGAACAGAGAAGAAAACTGGGAGAGAAGATGGGCTCAGGGATAATGTGGGTGGGGGCCCCTGGCTGGCAGAAGGAGGGCTTTGGGTGATGGGGGGACAGAGGGGATATTACAATCCTGCCTGGGAACCTATAAGGCCCAGAACTCACCTAAAAGATTACTTTTTCTGCATTTTATGGAATGTTTGGAAGACAACTGGTGGTCAACACATGACTTGGGATGTCAATTCCAACCCTTGGTCATGTAAGTTTTTAAAAGATCTGAATCAACATTTCCTGTAGAGTTCATGTTACATATAATCATACTCCTAATCCAGTGATATCTTTCGCCCCCCAAGGGAACACCTGGCAATGCTGAGAGACATTTCTGGTGATCTAAACTTCAGGAGTGGTACAGGCGTCTCATGGGCAGGGACCAGGGATGCTGCTAAACATGTCCCTGTGCATGGGACAACTTCCCCCAACAAAAAATGATCCAGCTCCCAAGGCCAACAGTGCAGCCCCTCTCCAACAGGAGGAGGCAGCAAAGACACTTCTCTTGCTTGAAAAAAGGGCAACTGAGGATCTTTAGTAGCTTCCTGGGGCAAGAAGACACAGGAATGCCTTTCTGAAGGGAGAAAGAGGTATGCTCATATGTGGGGGCTGAGTAGTATCCTAAGTTGTGCTCTAATCTTTTTAAAAATTTTTTTAATTTATTTATTAGTTTTTGGCTGTGTTGTTGCCACACGGGCTTTTCTCCAGTTGCTGCAAGGAGGACTAGTCTCTAGTTGCGATGTGTGGGCTTCTCATTGAGGTGGCTTCTCTTCGTGCAGAGCATGGGGCTCTAAGGCTCAAGCGCGTCAACAGCTGCGGCACTCAGGCTCAGTAGCCTGGTGCACGGGCTTAGTTGCTCCACAGCATGTGGGATCTTCCTGGATCGGGGATCAGATTTGTGTCTCCTGCACTGGCAGGCAGATTCTTCAACACTGAGCCACCAGGGAAGCCACCTAATCTTAAATTAACCCAACCGTAAAACTCTCTATTTCCCTAGCCTAGATCACAAAGTTAAGCATTTCAGAGGTTTATGAAAATTTAATTTCTGAACCTCAACTTCCTCCACATACATAAAACTTCTTTGTGAAAGATATCACAAAATTGTCCTAAAATGGTAATGTTCTTGCCACAGTGATAAGCTTGGTGATCGTAAAGCTCTACCAGCTGGGAGATGTATATACTTCTCCAAAAGCCTTACCTGCATATAAAAGTCCCTATCTCCCATGCAGCCAATCTGTCTTTCTAAGGGGAAATAGACATTGCCCATCTAGGAAATGGCCTATCTGCTTAGGCTGGATTTCCAGTGAGTACAGACAACTTGCCCATCATATCACATCTTCATGGTCACCAAGCTAACTTGTTTAGGAAGAGTTGCCTGCTGAGGTCTAGAACACAGAATCGGCATTTGGTGAGAACACAAGTGAGCAAAGAAGGCTCCGCTGCTTGGCTTAGAGGTGCCATGTGGCCTTACCAAGCCCTCACCTGACCCTCTGAAGGACCCCAAGGTCCTGAAGATTACTTACTTGTGCTCACAGCCCATTTCACCCATCAAGAAGCCTACAAGGGCTGTAAGAACACCATCAATGTCCTCAAATACCCTCATCCAGTGATTCTCTAAGTGTGGTTGCCAGGCCAACATCAGTATCATGTGTAAACCCCTTAGAAATGCAAGTTCCCAGGCCCCACTGCAGACCTGCAGGGTCAGAACCTCTGGGGGAGGGCCAAGAATCTGTTTTTCACCAACCCTGCAGATAAGTCTTTGCTAGTGGTAAAGAACCTGCCTGCCAATGCAGGAGACATAAGAGATGCAGGTTCAGTCCCTGGGTTGGGAAGATCCCCTGGAGGAGGGCATGGCAACCCACTCCAGTATTCTTGCCTGGGGAATCCCCAAAGACAGAGGAGCCTGGCGGGCTACAGTCCATGGGGTCGCACAGAGTCGGACTTAGCTTGCACAAACACAGACAAGACTGATGTAGGCTAACATTTGGAGCCACTACTCCAGTCACTGGGAAAAGATTAACATGGAGAAAAGAATAAAAGATGTTTACAGTGAATCCCTATGAAAAAAAAAGCTATACCATTTTACACCCTGATACCCAGTACCAGATAATGGGCAGATGTTAACATTCTGTTTTAACATGTTTATGATTTATTCTTTACATGTTTGATCCTTACTCTTGCTACTAGGATACCTACCCTTTGGCATCTACTGGGACCTTTGAGCCAAGGTGACCGAGGCCCAGATCCTTCAATGCTATTAGTAAATGGCGAGTATTCCTAAACATTGTAGGGAAAAGATAAGAATGGAACAGCCAGGACACAGGGAGAAGGCTGTACCTGCAGTTCACTTAATCTATCTTTCCTAATAATCTTTGATTTCCTTTCTCTCTCATCTCATCCCTCTATGCTTCTCCCTTTGTTTTCCCCTCAGGTAGTGGGTTGTGCTGAAGCAGGGCTGGAATTGGGAAAAGAGTGAACAACTGCACTGGGCAAAGGGTCTTCATGGCCTCTGTGTCTTGAACAAAATTACCCTTTAGACAAGCTTGAACCAATACACAACCTACCTCTCCCATGGACCTTTTGGTGCATAATGGTTATTAAATGTCTCAAACAATGGCCAGCCCCATTGATTTGCATCCTCTTTCAAGCCACTTCTGGGTCCCAAAGGCCCTGACAACTAACAGTAGGCAAAGCCCACCATTCATTCCACCCCTATTCCAAACGAAGGCAACCTCATCCCTCCTCTGGAGCCGATCCTCTCCTGACAGTGCACTGTGGGTTGGAAAGCAGATGGAGAGTGTTGCTAAGCGATGGCCTCACCTTGAGGTCTCTGTGGACAATACCCATTCTATGGAGATAGTAGACCGCATCCAAGACCTGGCGGATCAGAGTGCTAGCGTCTTTCTCGGTGTAAAATCCTTTCTCCACTATCCGGTCAAACAGCTCTCCACCAGATACACTGTTAGAAAAAAAAAAGAACAAATCAGTATAAGTTGGTTTTTTTTTTTTAATGTTTTATTTATTTTAAAAAATCTTTATATTTTTGACCGGGTCTCAGTTGCAGCACACAGGATTTTCAATCTTGTGGCGTGTGGGACCTACTTCTATGACCAGGAATCAAACCTGGGCCCCCTGCACTGGGAGCGTGGAGTCTTAGCCATTGGACCATCAGGGAAGTCCCCAAATCAGTATACGTTTAAGAAGAAATGTTGAATTGTTCAGGGAAAACTATCAACAAGACCTATCGGTATGGTGAAAAACTAAAATTTTATTTCAAAAATGAATCTATTTTCAGATTTAAATGTTGTCTCCTTATTCCCCAGAAGTTATACTAGAGAAGTGTTTTATGTCATGATGGTACAGATGGTCTAGAAGGAAAGAAAGTGAATAAAAACACACTAGGACCTGTGGACTAGGCAGGCCTGAGAAGTCTTCTTGGCCTTTGCTCCATCCCGCTGGGACAACATTAAGTCAGAATAGCTTTCCAGAATCATCAGTGACAGGGAGACAGCACTGGGGAGGGGGCCCCCTCACATGTGAGTGTAGCCTTAAAGATCTGGGTGGTGGGAGGGGGTGTTTGTGAGCAAAACAGCAAGCAGCCAACAGGATGTCTGGGTTCTTGACCCAGATCTGTTCTTAAGATGCTGAGAAGATGAAGACTCTGGGAACCTTTGGACCTTGGTCTTTTCATCTATGAAATAAGGGAGTTAACCTAGTCAATCATTCCCTTAGATGCATCAGAACGTCAAAGCCACTTTTGAATTACAAAACGACAGAAGAACGACACTCCAGTATATTGTTTTAATTTGGTTTGGGGAGAGAATATTCCATTTTGAGTTTCAGATTGCATTAACCATTTTTTGGTATTTATCGAAAGGGGACCTAGGTCACCAAAGGTCAAAAGGCCCTGGTGGACAACCCCCAGAGTCCCTTTCAGCTCTGATATGTGATGCTGCTCCAAGTTTCACAAAGTAACAGAACTGCAAAATCCTGAGCAGAAACAATCCAACACCTCTGCCTTCAAATTCTTAGACTACAGGATTCTCAAAGAAAAAGTGTTTTGTTCAAATAATTAAGCCATCTTGGAAATTAGCTTCAAGAGATTTTATTAGCACTATTTTAATAAAAGAAAAACAAATTTCCCAAAAATAAAATGAAAAAGACATATTTGAAATACCAAAATCATGAAAGTTTCACAAATAACTTTTACTTCTTTAAAGACAGGCACCAGCAGTAACACACACATACACCAACACATGAGGCTATGATTCATTTTCTGCAAGTCAAGGCAATTAACGTTCAGTAACTGAGCCACTGAAATGTTCTTTTTTAAAGAACTAATAAAACAAAATTGCAGCTATAAAAGGCCTGTGTATGAGTCTCTCCCATTACTTATAATCAGTCCAAGCCATACTGAGCTTGGATAATGTCTCATTCCAAAGCAAACTGAGCAATCAGATAAAAGAAGAAAGACGCTCTGGAAGAATAAAAAAGCAATTCAAAGAGTGAAAGAAACAGAAACAACAGGGGAGGAAGCACAGCTGGACAACTGCGCTGTCTAAACATCCATCCTCGGGTAAACCCGAGTCCCAGGACAGTCACATTCCATCTCAGCAGCTCACGTCACGTTCTCACCACTCTTCCTTTTTTTCCAGACTCTTCTTCCCAGTGAGCGTCAATGCAAAACCTCCGCAGAGTCCAAGAATGTGTTACAGGAGATGTATTGATGCTAGGGGTAGGGTGAACTTGGGTGCATTCACCTGGAGCCAATTCACTTCACCAGATCACTTATTCATCACTCATTCTACGTGTACTGGGCATCCACTAGGTGCCAGCCACCCTGTGCAGTTGGTGCCAATCAAGGGGTCATTAGCGGTGCAGGAGGAAAAGTCTGTCTTGATCGTGCCCCTCCTCACCCCCTACATCCGCTCACCTTCAGGAAGGGCGCTGAGCTAGTGTTCTACCACTGGCCTGCGACTCACATGCTCTGGGAGGTGCCTGAAGGCCTGAGGCAACAATGCTCCCCACCCTGGCCCCCACCCTTAGCACCCCATAACCTGTACTTTGCCAGATCTCTTTCCTCCCTCCAAACTGATCTTTCCTGCATTCTAGTCTTCCAAGTCCTCTTCTCCACAATGGGATGTAAGGTATTAATAGCTATTGAATAATATTTTCTCTGTGATAGTTCAGCAATGCAGTAAGATCTGAAGCAAGGGCTTCCCTAGTGGTCAGTGACTAAGATTTTGTGCTCCTAATGCAGGGGGTACAGGTTCAATCCCTGGTCAGGGAACTAGATCCTACATGCCACAACTAAGAGCTCACTCACATGCCATAACTAAAGCCTCCATGTGTCCCAGCACAGATCCCATGTGCCGCAACTAAGACCCAGTACAGACAAATAAATAAATAAAATTTTAAAAACATAATGTGAAGCATCAGAATTGAAGTGTAAGATACTCCTGTGCTAGGTAGAGTCAGGTCTCAATTTTCTGCCCATTTAATATTTCACTTCTTAAATTCCAAATTGCACCAGGGATTTATTTTTCTGAACAGTGCTCAGAAAGAATGCAGTTTCCTTGGAAACAGAGAAACTGCGGAAAAGTTTTAAAACTTGCCAATAAAAAAATGTAACAATACTGATAAAAATACCTTAAAGTTTGTAAGTTTTTATACTTTGCAAAAATCTCCTCAAGCATACATTTCAAAAAGGCCATTTTGACAGATTGAATGTTTGAGCTCCCCTAATTCATAAGCTGAAGCTCTAAACGCCCACATGATGGTATCTGGGGGTGGAAACTTAGGGAAGTAATTAGATTTAGTTGAGGTCATGAGAGTGCAGCCCTGATTATGGAATCAGTGTGTTCATGAAAAGAATACGGGACACCATAAAGACACAGTAAGAAGGCGGCCATCTGTAAGCCAGGAACAGTGCCCTTAAATGGAATTAAACCAGCACCTCGGTCTCAGACATCCTAGACTCCAGGACTGTGAGAAATACATCTCATCCTTTAAGTTGCCCAGTTGCTGGTATTGTTATGACAGCCTGAGCTAAGACACCCAATCATTTCCAAAATCACTTGTGAACAACCAGAATCCCAGAATCACTGGAAAGAAAGTAAATTTAGAATTGTACCGAGGGGCATGTCTCATTTTCCGGCTGGCAGGACGCATGAAGGTTGGGTGGTCAGCTGCTGAGCTGACAGGTGGTTTTCTTGAGTCAATATTCTTCTACAGTGAGCTTTCAATGTGTGTGGTTTAAAGGTCCTCATTAGAAATGGAGTTCCCCAAGGAAAACTTGCAAAGCACCAGAATGCAATTAGAAGGATGAGGTCAGATGATTGGAGAAAAGGAGCAGGACCATAATAACAGGTCAATAAATAAAATTACTTAACAGCAGCCACGGGAGAGAGGTTCAGCTTTAGGAAGATGTAAGTATACAAGACTCGATGGACATGAGTTTGAGTGAACTCCGGGAGTTGGTGATGGACAAGGAGGCCTGGCGTACTGCGATTTATGGGGTTGCAAGGAACTGGACATGACTGAGAGACTGGACTGAACTGAACTGAAGTATACGAGAAAACTGGCTAGCAACACTAAAGGAACAGAAGACAGGGGATATGGCTTGAAAATTCTCTATCCTCTCCGTTGAACTTGAACATTTATTTAGAACAACTTGTCTGCAGTGAACTTGGGTGTGCTCAGTCTCGGACCTCCATGCCTGTAATACTGCACTGCTATCACTATGTGAATCTCAACTACTCAAATACCACTAGCTGGATGTAATGGGGTCGCAAAGAGTCGGACACGACTGAGCGACTGAACTGAACTGAACTGAATGATCTCAATGGGCTTCCCGGGAGGCTCAATGGTAAAGAATCCTCCTGCCAATTTAGGAGACACGGATTCAGTACCTGAGTCCGGAAGATCCGCCGGAGAAGGAAAGGGCAACCCACTCCAGTATTCAGTTCACTTCAGTTCAGTTGCTCAGTCATGTCCAATTCTTTTCGACCCCATGAATCTCAGCATGCCAGGCCTTCCTGTCCATCACCAACTTCCGGAGTTCACTCAAACTCACGTCCATCAAGTCGGTGATGCCATCCAGCCATCTCATCCTCTGTCGTCCCTTTCTGCTCCTTCCCCCAATCCCTCCCAGCATCAGAGTCTTTTCCAATGAGTCAACTCTTTGCATGAGGTGGCCAAAGTACTGGAGTTTCAGCTTTTAGCATCATTCCTTCCAAAGAACACCCAGGACTGATCTCCTTTAGAATGGACTGGTTAGATCTCCTTGTAGACCAAGGGACTCTCAAGAGTCTTCTCCAACACCACACTTCAAAAGCATCAATTCTTTGGTGCTCAGCCTTCTTCACAGTCCAACTCTCACATCCATACATGACCACAGGAAAAACCATAGCCTTGACTAGATGCACCTTTGTCGGCAAAGTAATGTCTCTGCTTTTGAATATGCTATCTAGGTTGGTCATAACTTTCCTTCCAAGAAGTAAGAGTCTTAATTTCATGGCTGCAGTCACCATCTGCAGTGATTTTGGAGCCCAACAAAATAAAGTCTGACACTGTTTCCACTGTTTCCCCATCTATTTCCCATGAAGTGATGGGACTGGATGCCATGATCTTCATTTTCTGAATGCTGGGCTTTAAGCCAACTTTTTCACTCTCTTATTTCACTTTCATCAAGAGGTTTTTAGTTCCTCTTCACTTTCTGCCATAAGGGTGGTGTCATCTGCATATCCGAGGTTATTGATATTTCTCCGGGCAATCTTGATTCCAGCTTGTGCTTCCAGCCCAGTGTTTCTCATGGT